>CAUJRU010001480.1:0-148056 GCA_963277665.1 Viscum album | reverse complement strand
AAGATTAATGTTAGTGAGATGGATTATTATAATCGAGTTAAGAAATTGCGGTATCATCCAAAATGATGAATCCATACAATCGTAGTCCATGCGACATAGGATAGTTTTGAAATTTAGTCAGCATAATCCCTTCAAAACCTTGTCTCTATAGTAAAAATGATACCAAGGTTCAAAATTATAATTTCCATCAATAATATCCCTATGACTGGAAGCATTTAAATATTTCTATGTCCTTTAAGGAAACTTCATAAAATTATTAAGGAAAATAGATAAGGGATACATACAATGTAGAATATGTTAAATGAAATTTGTAGAGAGAACACTGTCACCTAAATCAAAAGAATAATATTAGAGATCTAGATCTCATGAACTGCCACCAAACTCATGAGGAACATGACCCTTGTAATATTTTTTGATCACATTATCCATTTAAAAACATTTAATCAAGTTACCATATGAAGTTCACACAAATATAATAATTATCAAACAATCATGTGAAACTCATAAGTGTCACGAAAAGTGTATAATGTGACCTTACGATCAAGAAATTTATTAAGAATCATAGAAATTATCATTGATTAAATAATGTATTAATTGATAAAATATTGATAAAAATTGGTGATGTGTGAAAGTCACTTGATTATATCATGTGATCAAATATCATGAAGTGGTCTTCCAATGTGTCTATTGTGAAGTGGTTCTTACAAGGATGTTTGGTGAAGTAGTCACATATGAGAAGAAATAAAATATCTATGATGTTTTATTATATAGTGGAAGGAGATGCTCCATATATTCCCTATTTATAGGATTCCTCATAGAATACAAATGGTCACCTGTAAGACCAAATGCTACTTGGGCTAGTGACAAGCAGAAGCCTCAATGACTGAGGTGGGAATTCACACTCTTTATATCTAAGTACTTGTCCCTATAAACTCACTCTTGATGTGGGGAATTTATTGATGAACTCTAAATGAGAATCGATAATTTTAATATATAAAAAATATGAAAATCATAGGTATGTATTTATTCACAAAAGGAAGGATCATCATCACTACATGAATATCAGGTGGATGGATCTCATGAATTATGCAATGCCTAATAGGAAAAATTATCACATGACCCTAGGAAAATCACATAAATGGATCATACACTCTGATTGATATTATAATGATCATGTAAAGCCACTTTTAAAAGTATTTATGATGATACAATGCCTCTCTAATTATCCATTTGGTTTTTGCGAAGGCCTTCAGACAAGTGTCTATGATCATAAAAATGATTCTAGACAAGTTTCTCTAATAAAGAGAAATGTTAACTGATAGGTCCTCGTAATCCTAAAAATAATCTTAAACATTTCCATTAAATCATGATAATCTCGTATAGATCCCTATACATGTGGGATGAGTATCCATGATAATGATCTCACATAGTCATAAGATCCTTCAATAATCATATGAGGCACCATAGACAAGTGGGATGTCTATCCCCAGAAATTACCACACTCTTTCATGTGATCCATTATTGATTATGTGATGTCATATTGGAAAACTAATCTGTAATGGTTGGAAGTTCTGTAAAATGAATAATAAAATATGGAAAAGTAAGAAGCCTAATGTGAGGAAATTTTATGATACTTTTCATGTGAAGGGGCTATGTGCCTCATGTGATCATATCATTGATCCCATGAAGGTGTTTTTTACATTACATATTAATGTCAATAATTCCGTCTAATAATCCATCTGGATCTCTATATTTATCTTTGAAAATCCATCATGATCTTGTAAAGACCCCCATACATGCCTCCCTTAATCACACGAAAGACTCCCCAACAGTAATCTTAATTTCATGAAGACCCTTTCACATGTTATCTTGATATCATGAATAATATCTATCAATCCATCTTGATATCATGAAGGATCCCATACAATTTTTACTTGATCAAGAAAAATTCTCTTCAACATGCGTCCTATTCTCCTGAAGACTCCCATACACATGTGCTCGATATCTTGAAGTATAATTGACATATTAATATGGGTATCAGATATACCTTTTGAAATATATGTTTCCAATAAATATGGTGAAGGAGTGATCTCACAGTTCCTATTTATCATGAAACACAATTGATGAACCTCATAATTTTCACACAAAGAACATGATGTGATGTCCCCTCTATGAAATCAAGCCCATGTATTTGATATACATATTTTGAAAGGTGATATAGATCCAAGTTAGTGAGGCCTATAAATTAATTTATATCAACACAAAAATACACAAATAAAAAGACATAATGCACACCCATAAAAGCACCAAAGTGAGAGTGAATATATCATAGAATAAATTCATGTAATCACAATGGTGATGCACTAGGTATGCAATGGGAAAAACCTAAGGGATTCTGTGGTATGTATATACACTTCACATGATCACCTTATTGATCATGTAATAAAGTTATGGTGTAATAACTAGATTATGATAATAATTATCTTCATATTTAATTTATGATGTGGGGTCTCAATTGGACAATTCATAAAAAAAATTGAGGCATTTCTCCAATGATGGATAAAAAACTAGGAAGCCTTACATGAGGATGGATATGAGGATTTCCAAGGAATGGAATCTTGTGCTTCCCATGACACATAAAAACCATGTGATATATCCCAGATACATCATAAATATCGTGCGATAGCACTCAGACATGTATTTCAAATTATGCATAGCACCTATACATGTCATCTTGATCCCACAATAGTGCCTAAACATGTCATCTATATCATGAAAAAGTACCCAAACATGTCATCCAAAAAAAGATACAATACCCTAACATGGTAGATGAGTCACATATGTCTTCTATATATGCCATATAATCCATGAAATTCCCACTGAACATGTCATTCTTATCTTGGTAATTCCTCTTGACATATCAACCAAGTCATGTGAAATCATACAGATAATTAATCATACCATATTTTAGACCTCTAAAATGTTATCATTGATTGTGTGAAACCATTGGGCATGTTTTCTTCAATAATGGGAATCACTTTAGACAACTGAACCTTATGATGAAGTGTCCCTTGAAAAATCCGGCTGCATCATGCACAAGACAACCGAAGACATGTCTAGACATCCTCATGCATACCGGGCATAAAACCAGGACATGTACAATAGAAATCTCTGACATGTCAAGAATTCCAGGTAGACACCCTATGATGTGATAACCTTGTTCAATTGACACAATCAGACATACCCCAAACTGAGCTATGAGGAATACGATTCATGACCAAAAATGATACATAATACTCTTTACTATGGCCTGAGATCTAATAGAAATCCACCCTGCTGTAAGTCCCACATCATCTAAAATATTATTTACTCATAGAAATGTGTTTTACCATCCTTACACTTTCACCAAATTATGAGAAGTGGGAATATAGAATTAAATACTTTTTTGGGTATTCCCTATCCACGACCTCTAGTACTTCAATCCCATAGCGGGATATGGAAATAATAAACCAGAATGACTATGATTTATTTCATATAAAGAATACATTGGATGCATTCTCAAGGGATGACCACAAATTAGGTATCCTCTGTATAATTTCCCTCAATATCATAGACAATCTTTCCCATGGGACCAAAATTATCATATTGGTTTATCATTAATCTTCACCAAAACAATGGATTGAGAAGTTAACTAAACTACAAAGACTCTGAATACTTCAATAAGTAATATATATAGGATTCCTTCCTAATTCTCAAACTAAGTATTAAAATCCTTGAGGGATTCCCTAGTTCCTTTTTCTAATTTCCATATGTGGTGATTATGATCAATTTTTATCCCTTTTTTATTACACTGAGAAGGACTCATGTGGGATTAGTGATTGGAAATGATCATATCACTATTGTCATATATTTTACCTTCTAGTGTATCCTTGACAAGTAAGATCTTTTTCGATGAAATGATACAATTCCCCACATATAAAGGCGTCCACATCTGGGTAAGTCCCAAAGGAATTAAAATATTGGTAAACTATAGGGAAATAAAAACCATGAGAATTAATTATATTTCAATGAACATCAGTGGGTTAAAGATGGATCATATTGCAATGATTATAATTACTATTATAAAATATATATATAGGAATCCTTTCTAAAGATCTAGATCAATACGTATTGCATATTTTACCTCATATATATCCTTTACACTTGACATTAAATTGAACATCTCAAACTTAAACAAACTATATGGGTATTTATTCTTATTTTTTACAAGATATATATGATTCCTTGTGATGTTTTAATACCTTCCACCAAACACCAACCACCTCCCTGAATGGAATTAAAATCCAGAGTTACATGTTATGAGGATTCAAAATATAGACATCTACCCATTTCTTTGTAATAATGGGACATACATAGAGAAAATTCAATACATACATATGGTCTCATTGATTGAACCCACTTAACACATATAAGGATTATACACCCAATCATTTTGTTTATGTATCTAGTGCGATATTGGGATTTAGAATAGATTCATGGAAATATAAAAAATCTAAAATATAATAATACAATATCAAGTAATTCCCTCGAAAAAGTTTGTGTTGAGCTAGAACTCCCATCATCTTGACCAATATGAGTTCCTAAACATCATTGTGTCTAAAACCCAAAATGAATTCATACCTTTATAAATAAGGTCAATAAATTTTTATGCATGTGGGAACCATTTTGAGTCTCTACTAGAGATAAAAATATTAAATCCAAATTGAATGATTGTGATACCATACATAAAACCCCCACAATTAATCACAATATATCATATATCTACAAATAAAACATGAATTGTGAACCTGATATGAAAGAATGTAATGATAGAATAAGTAAAACTCTATTGGAATTTGGAATAATGTACTCTAATCCCCAAGGATACCATATAAAAGTTTTTGCAGGATATAGTTATCACACCCAACACAAAAACCATTTCACTCCCAAGAAAATTTACATTTTAAAAATTGATTGATTAAGTTTTTCCATAGTTCATTAGGATTTAGCATTTAGAGAAATTAAAATTCATTGTAGTAATGTGAGTTAAGAATGAATTAGAATAATGAGTTGATATAAATATGAATAGATATGAGTTTCTCAAAAATAATATCGAAGAAAAAGCCCATAAGATTCATGATACTAAATTTAGAAAGGAACTGATGTCAACCAAGACACTAAATCCTTATGTGTGTGTATGAACCATTTCATGCTAATTCTTCAACATTTAATATAGTAAATATGGTATATTTTTGTTTTTTCCACATTACTAATTTTTCCAACCTAATTTATAGTACATCATTGATAATAAAATTTTAAAATACATTATCCTATTAATTCTCAAAAATCAAGCTGGAAGCTCCTGACGTAGTTATCAACTTATGTTTCACATTTTGTAACACCCATGATATTTATTTATAATTTTTTATAAGCGAATAAAATATTCATATAAAAATTACACAAGAATATATAAATATATAATAGTAGTGAAACTAATCAAATAAAAAGTAAATGTATGGAAAAATAATTATTAAAAGAAAAAAAATTAACCTAACCTATATATACCTTAAATTATAAATAAAATATAGATAATTGATGGTTGTGTGAAATGATGTGTGAACATGTTAAATAGAATAAATAAATGACATATATGGTAACACAATATCAACATTTTCTATATTTATAGAAAATAATTATATTAAAATATAAAAAACGCTACTAAAAATATCAATTAAAGGTAAATTCATTATCAACCTCTCATTACATCCCTAAAAGAATTATAAATTTTATGATATAATGAATTTAATTTAATTTTTAATTAAATTTAAATTAATTTCAATATGTTAATATAATTTAACATGAGTATTTCTACATTAAAGAAAAAGGAAGAATAATAGAAAATAAAAATAAAAAAAACCATTCAGTTAGAAAGAATGAGAGTAAAATAATAAAGATAGTAACACTCCTAAAAAACTCATGAAAGTAACCAACCCCCCTCACCCCTAAAAAAATAATTTGGAATGTTTTCCAGGTATTTAGAGATAATATGTGAAGAAGGGGCATAACAAGGTGCGGGTTACTGATTGATGGATTCTAGAAGGCGTAGTTTATCCATTTGGGACATGGAAATAGTATTGGGGAAGCAATTTAGCCATTTCACACTGATAGTGAATGTTTTATTTATTTAATTATTTTTAATATTCACTACCCCAAATGGATCTATATTAGATATATTTTATGAGATAGACCGGTGGAATGAAGCCTGAAATAATGAAACTTTATTATTTCACTATAATGGTTAATGATCTAATTTTTTTTTAGTTGGAGATTATTGATGAGTTAGTGATGGGAAACCATTTTAATTTATTTATAGATTCCAGAGTTCACATGTAAATCTCATCATATTCTATATCACTTATAAATATAAAATTTATATTCAAAACACAAAGAAGAATGATAAAAAGTTTATAGCTTAAAAGGAATGGTTTCACATCTCATTGAGTAGGTGAAAAAGAAATTAATTATATGGTTATAAAGTTACCTTCCAATGAGTTTTATTTATAGTTTTATTGGAATAAAAATAAAAAGTAATTGAATCTATGAATAATTTTTTTTGGGTTATGAAATTTTTTCAACAATTTTTTTACCTTTTTATTAGCTTCCTTTACTTTCCTACTACTTTATGGGTGAGAAGTAGATTGAACTAGATTCTTTACCCTACACAAAAAAAAAATGTTTTCATTCTAAAATTAATAAAATTATATCCATGTTCACTAATAATGATCCTAGGAAATAAAAATATATAAATTATTTGGGGTCAAAAAAATTAAACTACTAAATTAGATCCATCTGTTATAGTGGATCATTATTCTACAGATTTAAACACATAATCTACTAACTTATAAAGATAGAAGATTCCAAATGAATTATAAAAAATAAAAATAATTTAATTACCCAATCAAAAAAATTAATGTAAAAGGAATGTTTTTTTGGAATATAATTTATTTTACTGAAGCTTCATATCATTTTATAATGAAAAAATATTTAAAAATGTTATGGGAATCCTGAAATATTACTATTTAAAATAATACAGGTTCATGTTACTTAGAATATTTTCCATGTGGAATGAAGTTTCAACCACATTAAAGAGTCTGAAATAACCTATATATAGACTATACATTGATATCAAGTAAGAAACACCTTATTTCTTAATCAATACATATGATCCAAAGGTATGATTCAACCAAAATATACCAATATAAATGTTTTTTGTGATGCTTACTTTGGATTGTATTAAAATTAGAAGGAATAAATGATGTTACCAAATAATTTAGAATGTTAAGAGACCATGAAATATACCTTTACCTTGAAAAAAAATCACATATAGAAACATGTAATTTATGGTAATTTTGGTAGATGATAAATTTCAAAGGATGAAATAATCATACTTATCTGGCCACCTCCAAAAATATTTCCCCATTTTTATTCTTTATTTATTATATAAATTCTGAAAGGAAGAGAATTAAAAAAGTGAGAAACAATTTTTTTTCATGTTTCTTATGTCGATAATGGAGCATTGTAATATTTGAACACACAATAACTTTAGACCATATAATATGTGGCTGAAATTATCAATATAAAAAAATAGAAATAAACCACATTTTATTTTCGGTTTAGTATTCTTAGGTAGGGTAAAATGTGGGTTAGAAATGTGAAATTAAATATTTATATCTATTTTAATGTTGTGATAAGACATCCATAACATTAAATACTAAATAATTACACATTAAATCATATATAAAATTTCATAGAGTTAGTTGAATTACTAGGTGTAACATGAGAATTAATTTATATTTATTAAAATAATAATCATAGTTTTAGTTAAAACGTCATTGAAATCTATACTTAATTGGAAAAGGAAGAGTTAAATATTCTTAAATTAATGAATAAAAGAATAATAGAAACAGGTGTGAACTATGAAAGGCAACAAATCCATGAATTTATTGGGAATGAAAATAAAAAATGATTTTAGATTTTGATTTATAGTCTTAGATACCATCTCCCAAAATTACATCTCCATGTATTATTATTTGTTTCACCATGAAACAATATTTCCTATAATTTTATAAAATATTTTTTTAATTATGTGGCACTAGTAAACCAGATAAATAATTAAAACAATCAGCAAAAAGAAATAAATATACTACTAAATCATCCACTGAAATATTTATTTTATTCGGTGATAATCTAGAAAAAATTATGATGCATTGATAAAAATTAAATAGAGAATTAAAAAAACAAGTTGACATTTTCATATATGTACATGTTCTAATAGAGCATATGGAGGCTATCATTTCTAGATCCTTGGAGGAAATATGGATCTAGAAAAATGAAACATATTCAAATATGAAATTTTAGGGGACTTTCTAAGTAAATTATATAAAATTTAGTTATTCAATGACACTGGGTAATGTTCTTTCTTAATGTGATAGATATGTTGTAGATAGTTTATAATGACATGTTAGATATTTCTACATAGTGGATGAGAAAAATTATTTTTTTTTATTTTTTTAGTTTGGGTAGTTTTCTTAGTAAATATCCATAACAGAATTAGTCATTGGCTATTAGAGATAGGGTATGTGATTCTAGTAGGAAATAATTTAGTTACCTAATTTTTTGTAAATTAAAGTCATTTGGGTTATTTATAAAATTTTCACGAATAAATAGTTTATCATCATCATTTAGTAATTTAATACCATAATATTTTAAATGCGTAGTTTGTTTGATAGTGTATAGGACATACAACACAAAGAAAAAATGAACCCTGAAATAATAATAATTTAACTATGAATTTTTTAACTTGGTCGCTAAATCAGTGGATATTAATTAGAGTAACCTAAATATAAATTAAATTTATAGTGGTACTAGTAAAAAAGAATTAACTAAATAACTCATAGGAAATAAGAACTCATTTCTTAATGAAGTAATTTAATGCTTCATAAATACATTCTCTTTAAAAATGGTTTTTTATTTCTTTTTGTGAGAAAATAATATAACAAATATTTTCCATTTTTATAAATTTTATAAATTTTATATTATAAATATGATATCATTTTTTAAATCAAAAAATAAAAATTATGGTAAGGTAAATTATTTGTATTTATCTGAAAAGGATAATTTTTCAGTGAACAATGAAAAGTTTCCAATTTTATAAATAACATTATTCTTCATTCAAGTATTTACATAGTACCATTTCATTTTGAAATGATTTTATAATTTAATTACTTCTATTTTATCAATAATAATCCAATTAATTTCATTGGAATCATCATTATGCTTATTTTTTTTATAAAACTCTTTTAAATATAAAAATACATTTTTTTGAAACCCATTTTCATCGTGTTTTATGTGTTTATTTTAAAATTAATTTCCAAAAATTATAGGAATTTAATTTTAAGAAATATATTAAATATTTAGAATACTTATTTTTTAATTTCTTAAATGGGTGAACATTATTTTTCATCAAAATGAGTAGTAACATTGTTAAAAATGTTGTCACCATAATAAGTGTAAAACAGGTAATTAAGGTTAAAAATATGACATATGTAATCAATGACTTGAATAAAATTTCCTATATTTCATTGGATGATTTTAATATCCAAAAAAATTCTATTCTAAAATATGGAATTTTGTTTCCTCTTCAATTGATAAAGGCCATTATATTTTTAAGTAACAGAAAATTAAAAAATGTCTTGTTATTTCTTTTAATATCAATAATATGTTGAGGTTAGGATAAAATAATTTTATGGATGGTACCAACATTTTATTTTTTATATAAATAATTTAATTTAATTTTTTAGTTTATTTTTAAATTCTAGTGATTAAATAAATAACATAATTTTTTTTGAAATACTGACACAATTCTTGTTCATGTATAAGAATAATCTTGTAAATTATTTTAAAAACACTTAATGTAATTTTTATTTGTTAAATTTATGGTGTTATTAAAAAAATTAAATTAAAAAATGTATAAGTTATGTTTTAAATTTTTATATCTGAATTTCATTTCTTTAATGACATTTTTTAAAGTCAAATTGTGCGACTAGTATCAGAAACCATAATAATAGTATTTTATGATATTTGATATTTTTTAAATGATTCTATGTTTTTCAAAATACTATATTTTACTACGTTAGAGGTAAATTGTATAAAATATCAACTTTATTACATTTTCGATTCATTTTACAAATATTATAAACATTATTAACTACCAATAACTAGAAAAATCAAATCCTATCACTATAATTGGTAAAATAATTCACATGGGGTTGCAAATAAGTGATAAGGGTTATATTATCCCATAAACATGTATGATGATTATTATATGTGAGTGTTTTTAATTATATCTACCCTAGAATAAAAATATTTCAATTTATTTGAAGCTTATAAATGAAAATTAATTCATATTAATTTAATAAATTTAGTAACTCTATTTTCTCATATATCCTCTCTTATATATAGACACCAAATCTCCTCTATTCCATAGACCTATTCTTCCACATAGACCAACCAAAACCCACTACAAACTCTTATAAACTTCTATTGATATATTCTAGTGGTACATTTCTTTTGAAAATTCCATCACATAGTTTCTTAATAAGTGATCAAATGAGGTTCTCCGATGAGGTGGTAATAGTGACAGTCAAGAATTTTTATTTTATGTATCCTTATTCTACATTATATTTTATTATATACATTGAAATATAATAACATAAATATCTCTAATATACTGAGATTTTACTTTTTTTAATTTCTCAAACTTATGAATTTTCTTTTTTTATATCCAATTGGAAATGAAAACATCATTTTTTCTAACTAGAGGACTACCACAACATGGAATGATTAATTAATATTCCCATATCTACCATTAATGTTTGGTTGTTATGATATATTTTTTATATAAATATGATATTACTAAAATAATTATGATTATAAAAATATAATATTTCATCTATCATAATACCTTTGCAATAATTAAAAGCATAAAAATTACACGTAGTGATATAATTCATTTCTCAAAAACCATCTCTCAATGTTTGTTATAGGGATGAATGAAATTAATGTATTTTAATTTTATAAATTGATAATAATTATTTAAATATATATATATTTTTTATTTTCAATCGAACAATATGTAGAAACTTTACTGTGGTATTCATGAAATCTACCACCTCATGAGCCAATGTATTTTTGTTTCCATAACCACTTTTAATATATTACTCTAAAATTGTATTTAATGAATAAATATAATAACCATTTCATGATAAATAGTTTCTAGATGAATAAATAATGAATACTTTGACTTTGATCAACCTATTAATGTCATATTTAAATAGTGAACTAAAAATCCTCAAAATAATCGACGTGGAATTTTCGGATTATGTAATTAGATATATCATTAAAGTAAATGAAATAAATTTTTAATGATAAATTAATAAACTATAAAAAATTTATTGAACATCTAAATATTTAATATAAGTCTTTTTAGACTGGTTGAAGGACATGCATAACATATTTGGACCCAGGGTAAGGGGTTCTATAACTCATTTTCCATTAATTAGGTAATACATTTAATTCAGTAACTATATCTTTCCCTGATTATGTGTGAAATTACATTTATTTATATTATGTTATATTTACATTTTTTTACGTTTATTTTATATTGTTACTCATAATTCAAACTATGCTTTCTCAGAGAAAAGTCTCATATTATGCACCTAAATCCATATATAAGGTGTATATAGTAATTATTATATTTTAAAGTAGTAATTAACCATTTTTAATTATAATCCATATTCTTTGACATTATAACCATCATGATATATTTATTCAAATATTTTTATAATATTTAAGGGTTTTCATGGTCTTAATTTCGTTTTTTTGAGACAAAATTCATGTTATGAACCATGTTTTATTTTATATACTCTACTTACATCCCCATGAATTAATAATTAAGGATTATAATTTTAAATTTATTGTATATAAATATAAATTTAACTTTATTTATTTTAATGGATTTTCATTTTAAATTTACCAACGTGGTTAGACCATTTTTTACAATATCATTTCTTTTTTGGATTCCTTATTTATAAGGTTCCTATTTTTTGTAAATTTTAGGATCTTAATTTATTAAGAAAATTTTTTCATAATCAATTTTTAGTTTTGAGTTTTACATGAAATAAATTCATTTTCCTCTCTTTGGTACTTAAGATGATAAAAATATTTTTTTTATAATGAAAAAGGATCATATTTCACTTTTTTATTGGGAATATTTTATCTTCCATATACACGATCTTTATAATGTTTTGAAGAATAATGTTTTCTATAAAATGATGATTGTTTAATGTCATTTTATAATATATTATATATTTTTTTCAATATTTTAAAAAGAATATCTTTGTCATTTTCTATACATGGTGATTTTGGTTTTTGACAAGAAATGTGAAAGTGGGATTTATTTAAATATTTAACAAATGCATGAATTTTCCCACCATCATAACAATTTTTTTCATTGATATTTATTCTACATGTTTCTAATGTTTTTTTGAACAAAAATAATTTTCTCAATATTCATAAAATATTTATTTATTTAATTATCAAATGAACAGTTTACATTTTCCCTATTCAATTAAATGGGTTAAAATTGTTTTAAAAGTATTTTTAATATGTTGAAATATAATTTATTATTTACAAATAAACTATTTTTGGAATATCAAAATGATAACATCATTATTAAGTCACTAGAATTACTATTATTATTTTAAGAATATTATCATAGAACCCATTTTTTTAATGGATTAATAGATCTAAAAATTAATAATGGTTGTTTGTAATGGAATTTTGTTGAAAATTGGAACCATTTAAATGTTTTGTTCGATTTATGGTTATTGGAGTTATGGGTAAATGATTGATTCATGGTTTAATTATAAACCAATGATGGGCTGTTATTTTATAACATAATTATGGGTGGTTTTTTCATAAAAAAATTATGTGTGGGCCTATTATAGATCGCCAATGATTTTGGTATAATGATAGATTTAACTGATTGTAAGTTTCTCCTATGATACATTGATGTTTATTGATCGTTGGTTACTCCTAATATATTTGGGAAATATATAGTTATGTGATTCCATGATTAATGTTTAATGTTTCAAAATATATACATAGAGTTTTCAAGATTTTTGTGATATGTAACCGTTTCTTTACTCGAGTTTGTTTCACTTGGATCATGATTGTTAACTAATATAAACCTTTTCTTATGTTAAATAGTTATGTAATGTCTCATGATTTATGAACCAGGTTTTAATGGGTTCGAATTCCAAATTGTCATTTTTATGAATATTGTTATATCATTCTACCCTTATACTCATGTTATTCTCATTAGTGAAATTAAATTATTAATACTATTGTTTACCACTATTGAGAGTTTTAGCTCACCCATAAAATATTTTACATTTCCTCAGATTATGAACAATGATGTTAAATGAATTATTTGTAGAATGTTCTCATGTGTGATGTAATTTATGGGTGATGTCTAAGAATTATTGTGAATTATGATTTTTTTTATAAATTAAACAAATTGATTAGTTGAATACTTTGGTATTATTTTGCAGTAGTTTTTATTGAATATATAAAACTCTATAACTGAAAGGTTCTTTGGTATGTAAGTGATACAATATTTTCATTTTATGATATATATTTTTACTGCTATTTTTTTCATGTTTATTGGTATCAATAAAAAAATATAAAGGTGATGATTTTATAATCAGGTCTAATAGTACATGGACGAGGCTATAGTAGCTATAAAAATAGTGTTTATAAAAATTTAATGATTAATATGTTCTCATGTGAGGTTAACTTAAAATTTATGGAAACCATCATAAGATTATATATTTATGGTTTATAACAAGATCAAATGTGTAAATACCCCATTTTAGGTTTTATGTGGTGTTATTTTAAATTGATTATTTCTACTTTGGGATATGTTTTATTAGTTTGATGAAAAACTAACCATTAGATATATATTTTGATTTAATGTGAAGGATTATTTTGGATGAGTTCCATTAATTTTTTGGGGATATATGTTTAATTTTATAAGATATCCTTTTTTGGATGAATCATTCTTGAATATTATTGTTATGGAGGTTAATTTAGATATTTTAATAATTATTTATGGAATAATTTATGTGAAACATTGGGGTAATTTTTTAAATTTTGGAGATAAAAGTTTTATTTATTCATATGAATGCTTATTCTATTTTGGTATTATTTTACCTGGGGATAAAATTTTTGGATATGGAAAATTCATGATGATAATATGTTTGTCAATATCTAGATCTTATGATCCATTAAATTTATATGATTTATGCATAAAATGGGTCATCATTGATACTAATTACATGAATAATGGGATGAAATATATGGTTAAAGTTAATAAAACAAAAAAAATTATGATATTGAAATAGTGGATTTTAAAAAGATCAATTAAGAATATTTTCAACACTCTATCGGAATACTAAAAGAATCCCTCTAATTTTTTTTTTATTTTTTTCATTCATTTATGATGATATTATGGCCTTATTTACCAAATATTAGTCCATGATTTTGTAATATGTATAATTCATATAATTTTATTCACTATCACTCCCAATTATGATTTGAAATTGCATCTCACAAAGATGTCCATATTTTAAATTCTACTAATTGTATTCTACATAGAAACAATGTTATGTTTATTACAGTTTACAATTAAATTTCAATTTAAATTTATTATAAATTAAAATTTTTAATCCTTCTGGTAATGTTATATTTTTTTATAGTTTTAACACCTTCACCAGATCAGTTGATGAATAGTAATTGGACCAGTTTGATAAATACCTATGGTGAACCTCTTCTTTGATAAAGGCTATCTAATATATGAATGGGTATACTATAGTGATTTGGTGAGAATATACCACCTATATAAGAGTAGAAAATAACTTAATAAATAACACAATAAAACCCACAATAGTAAAACATTATAACAACCAGTAAAGAAAAAAGGTTTTCCAATAATGAAAATTTATAATGTAACAAATAATCTTGGAAAACATAAAACTAATATCCCAATAGGTTGGTAAAATATATGAACCAAAATAAAAATAAAATACAAACATTACACTATAAAATCACAGTCCATTTCATGAAATAATGCTCAGATATCATATAAACAATCCTAATAAACCATGGTATAACTAATCCTAAGAATCCACCCCTCGTATAACTATTATAACTATTTTTGAGGTTCTTGGGTACTCATGTGTAGATAAGGACCTCGTATAGTTTCGTTAAAATTCTCAATAGGCCATGAAAAATTTGATCTCATAAAAACTAACATACGATGTTATAATATAATGTGACATGATTAAATTAATTAAATAATTAAATGTAATAATACAAAAAAATAGAAAATTTTATCACCTCAATACAATAGTGACCCTCAAGATCTCCAAAATGTGGGAATAGAGATATATTCCCTACTCATACCCCTTACCAGCATTCGAATCCTGAGAATAATCATATATATCAATAATCCTATGGTATTTCCATTAATTTATTGACACATTGGGATTCAAAATGATATCAATAAATTAGAGGAACCATAAAAATACATGGAATTAATGTACATGTACAAAATCATAAGTATACTGTTGGTTACTAGTTTTAACCACAAGGTATCTAATCTTTTATAAGAAATATTTTCAAACAGTATTTGATCTCGGAATCCTCCCCTAATATACTATAAAATCAAACCCCAAATATACTTTGAATCTGGGGGTCTCATCCATCTCAATAAACGATTCCCAGGCACCCTACAGAATCACATTGGTTCTAAGCCCATCGGCTAATTCACATGAATCCTGGGAAATCCTTTATCCAAATTAATCAGTAAAAAAATATAATAATGTCTATCCAAATTACCAATAAAATCACTACCATCATAGCCCCAATGAGATTATTTATTTCATTGGGTGGTATACTAAAACCTGAAATCCCCACTACCCATGTTTATACTCACCCACTTATGGAAATAATATCAATAAGGCACATAATCCAGTCCCATTTGTAACTATATAATATAGTAACCCTCACATAGGTCCTCTGTCTCACTCATTTTATTAGTCCAACACCTCATAATGTAAAGATATCACATCCCAAAACATCACTTATAGTGTATGATGACCCCACTGACTACATTTTTTTTCACCACATTGGCAACATTCTAAGAGATGACCCACAACCCATCTCTATCAAGAAGGTCAGAAAATGATGGCCCCCTAACCCAACCCTTGAATTATTGATTGATTTTTATCATTACAGGCTAATCATATCAAATTTAAAGGCCACATACATTGACATCTGATCCAATCAAGCTAATTCTAAAGGATCCTTGTGGCATTGAGACTTTTTGTAATGTACCCAAGAATTACATTAAGAAATAATTTTTTTATAAAATGGTCATCATTATTAGCAGTGGTAATGTATAAAAAAATCTATATAAAAATTTTATGAAAAATAAGGATAGGTTTAAATGATAATATACCTCAAATAAAATCCTTTTCTATTTTTAATGTATATCCCACCAACTCTAACTTGAGCACAACCAAGTAAATACAACCACCATCCAATAACTCGATCCCTATATCATTCCAAAATATCATAATTAATTATTTATAGCATATTAAAATTATTTAAAATAATTAATTAAAATAGGAATAAATACCCCAAACTCACAGTGTCATCCCACGCCTTCAAAACAATAAAAAATATGGTGCATTCCACTCCAAAAATGAAGACAAACCAATTCCACAAAAGAAAGCCAATTTAAACAATTATTCCAAATACCAAAAAATAACATTTATGGTAAAAAAACTTGAGAAATATGAAAAAAACATCAATTCACTATGAAAATTCTTGATGACACACAGTCCACATTACTTCATCTGTTCTAGTTAGGCTTGGAAAAACCCCCTTCAAAATCAGGTGATTTGACCATTCTATGGTGAAATATCAATTTTAATCCTAAACTGAAATCAGTGAAAAATGAAATGTTAGGGGAGGAGGAGAGTTGAAAGAGGTGGAGAAAATTTACCTCTGACACCATCAAATCACACAAGAAATTATCCAAAATAGAGAAACAATTAAGGGTGGGGGAGGTCCAATTGAATCACTGTCCATACATCCCACTCCTACTATAAAATGGGGTCTTAATACAATCTTTAAACATATAAAACCATGCTTGGAAAGATTCCCAAAGAGACTATAGGGATATTGTAACGAAAACTTAAGAAGTTCCCCATGATTCATTTTTTACAAACTAAATTATCAAATGAAAACCAATGAAACCCATCCACTTTTTTAATGCCCTATTATATATTTTTAAGGGTTGGTAATACAATTTTTAGTAGCCACAGTACTCCAAAATCCCATCTGGTGGCCCCCATGAACTTATGAGTCATCACCCATTCCTGGTATCTCATCCAGAAACACTAGTTCAGGGGAAAACAATGATAACCCCACCTTGATTCATTATTTTCTAGATGGAAAATCCCATAAAAATGAGAAAAATTAAGTATTGATAAAAATCACCACCTATATGGGAATATGGTTTTAATATCTCCCCATTATTTAACATCTTCTCCCCGATAAGTCTCTTCAAAATTTTAGTTAGCACACCCTACCTACCATTTCCACCAATCCAAACTTTTTTTTCCTTGTTCTACCCTGGAAGATTAGACAAGATTATTTTGTTAAACTATAATAAAGAGGTTACCCATTTCAAAAAATCAATATCCCATATCCATCACTGGTATCTCATGACTACGTACTGTGAAACCCGTTGACCTCAATACAATATTTTATCATTAATTAGGATCAATTTTATAGTGCTCTCTATGAATGGATTCAAATCATAATGGATTAAAATCATAATGGATTCTTCCTACCCCAAATCTCACTATAATTGGAATAATTTTCTAAAACACATTCCTAGTAGTCTAATGACACGATCAATTGAATTTCCACCTCACCAATCCAAATCCATTATAAAAATAATAGCCAAAATAATGTACTACCTCTTGAATCTGATCCTAGAATGAATCAGATGGGTATTCACCACCGTTACCTAGGGTATACATGCACTAACCATACCTCAAATGGTTTTTAAAAACCTTATAATAACCCCATAATATAAAATATTACATACCCAAAACAAGTTACTAGGTTCAATTTCATTCACAATAATTTTTTTTCACAATGAAACCCTTCATTACATTCATACAGAAGATTCACCACCTAAACTATGTGATGAAATTGGGATTCACCCCTAGACCATGTTTTAAAACGAGGTTTCACCTTGAGACCTGTGATGAAACTGGTTCATCCACTGTACTATGTCACAAAAAATGGTTTCACCTACATAAACATGTGACAAAAATGTTTTACCCATGAACCATGTAAAAAATAGACTTTCTTCCAAGTAAATCTCTAGGATTATACCATAAAAATACCGAGATATATTATAATGAACCGAGTCATCCATCATCTCATTAAAATATGAAATCTTTAATTTATATGATAACAAATAATTCAGATTCACTTACTCACCAGCATATAAGTGCTTCCTCGATTATCTAATGAACTATCCAACCATGCTAACTACCCATCATTTATGGGGGATTTTCCTTTATATATCATGCAACATCCAATCCACATGTAATAAATTTTTACAAACTTCTCAATAATACCTATGCTCAAAAAGTACAGGATCCAGGAAACCCACTCTTACCAAATATTAATAAGTAAAATAAATGTCATGACATCAAAATAGGGATTTTAAAATTTGGGTATAAAGGATGTGACATGAATCCAACTCAAAAAACCAATATAAGGAATCTATTTCAAGAAAGGAACATCCTGCTATTTCCTCTACAATGTGTCTCTTTGATAGAGCATCAACAACCTAGTCAGATTCTTAGTAAAGATGTGTCCCATCATGATTAATATGGTTAATAAGCCAAATACATTAATTCCTGGGTGGAAACATCATCTATGGCATATTCCTAGACACATTCTATAGAATATCGACTACCACAGTCAAGTTAGATTCTATCAAGATTAAATATCATCCATAATGGAATTTTTTTAATGTACATAATCGTGGCCCATACATTAGCTTCAATGTAACATCCATTTATGAGGTAGTGGTAAAAGAATACTTTAGTGAATCCCCAAGGGGTATGGAAGACACCATGACAACTATAAAGTTTAAGTGAACTTAAAGCCACCCCATCCATGTTAATATTTATCCAATAAAGAATTAGAGGGATCTATTTAAATGACCTCATTACTAGTGGTTTTTTAGTCCTTCCATGAATTCCAAAATTTATTAAAATAACAATTTTAGGGGTATGATTTTTCATGTATCCTTTATTGATATTTAATGAAGTGTTAATATCCCCATGGAAATCCCTTATTATTATGTAGAGTAGGTGTTTGATTTTAAAATACCATCTCAATTTTTTCTCTCTCCAGTCATAGTCAATAATATTAGCAGCTGAAACAAACAACATGCCTTATAAATGTTCATTGTAGCCATCAATGGTGATGGATTTGTGAAGGCTCTTTATGGTGTTCATTTTCAGACTGAATCCAATCATATCATACATGTAAGTTTATATCCTTCATGTGAATGTGTAGGTAGAAAAATCATGATTAAAATTTTCCTCATCTTCTAAATAGAGATGAAAGGATGATATAATTTTCAGGCCTGTTCTTTTTAGTGGGCTATGTATTGGTAGCCTCATCTTCCAAATCCTCCAGATAAGTAGTATAGATGAAGAATTAATGTAATAATTTTTATGATCAACCTCTATTGTGGTAAATGTTCATATACATCACACTTGTACCTATACCATTCTCTAGTCTTGAGATGGCCAGTGGAGCTTGGTTACTAGGTGATAGTGACCCTTTCAATAAAATCATACCTCTAGATTTGAAGAAAAATATGAAAAGTAATAAATCCATAATCATTAATTTCATTAGAATATAGATCATCTTCGTATACATTCATCAAGGATTATAGAACATCCATATCCTCATGTAGATGCCTAGTCAATGAAGGTGTACTCCAAGCATTGAAGTCAGAGAGACTACATGCCTTGTCACCAGGCCTGATATAATAATTCCAAACCATACAAAATTTTTTTTTCTCATGAATGGACCCATTCCATATAAAATTCATTATTAAACTTGTATCACCTTAATGAGGGCCTTGTCCTATCTATTCACATATAAATCATATACAAATATAGTGGTGATCACAAAGTTGACAAGGAAAATTATTCTTTCTTGAGACATGACATTCCCTTTCCATGTTGTCATCTGATAAATAATTATGGAGTAAATATTTTCCTAATAACAAATTTTTTAATTTACTAGAAATGAATGGAACTTTTTGGTAAGTAAAGGGTAGATAACCTCTCTTCCTTGAAAGAGATTATGTAGCTATGTTTTTTTTGTTGATGGGATCTCCATCCCTAATGAAAACAAAGTTTTTATTCCAAATGATGACCTTTCTAGCCACATATTCATAATTTCTAAATATTTCATTGATATAAGTTCCGGTTACCCAATTATCTTTTTTAAAAATAATAATTTCATCAGTATAAAATAGGTATAAAAATTATGAAGTCCCATACTAGCTTTGATATTTCTATATAATCCATCTTGGACAAGGTCACTAAGGTACAAACTCATTTAGTATTCCTCTATAAAAAAATAGGATAGAGAGGGGGTCCCATTTCTTGAATCCCTAGGAATATTGAAATAATCCCCTTGGAAATCTATTGACAAGGATGTATAACCTAAAACTCATGATAATTTCGTTAATCAGGTTGATAATGATGTCAGAGAATCCATGATTTTTAAGGATTTTCAGAGTAAATATCTACTTTATTATGTTAAAGAACACATAAATATTAATTTTTATAGAAATATTTCCATCAGTCACTTTCTTCCTCATGATATTGATGCATTTAGAGGTAGTTAAAATACAATTCTAAATATTCCTTCTAGGGAGAAATATAAAATGATTTGGGGTACTGATTTCTCTAGCAATATTACCCATCCTTGAAGAAATAAATTTTATTAATGATTTCTGGTATGTTTTTTCCCATTGAAAACATCCCAAAATCCTTAATTTTAGAAACATTATCCTTTTTTGGGATCAGAAAAATGAATTTGGAGTTAATTATAAATGGCATAGAAGAAAGCCTGAAAAATCCCCTCACTACTTTTTTGACTTTATCTTTCATTATTCCCAAATTAAATAAGATGAAATTATTGGTAACTCAATATGATCCATCCACACTATCAATATTTAGTTAGTATAAGGTTTCCTTGATTTCATTTTTCCTTAGGGAATAAATAAAATTCCTTTTTTTATGGTCATCAATTCATGGATTAATGTTTTTCATTATCATGTAACTATTTTCACCATCATTCATAGAGTACACATCTTTAAAAAATATGGTCACAACATTAGAAATATCATTTTCTAAATTGAGAAATAATCCATTAATTTTTATGGTGGTTACCCCCATCTTAAATTCATTTCACTATAAAGGTAGTGAAAGAACATGTAGTTTATATCCTCATTCTTCAGCCATCTTATATCTAATTGGGACTTGGTTATAGTTTCATTGAGATTGGGTAAGTCATCATGTTTAGAGAGGGATTTTATTTAATCATCAGAGGGAATAATTTGATGTTGATTAATATTCTAAAAGTCCCATAGATTATTTTCCGAATCATTAATGTCCTAATTAATCTTGGAGAAAGATACATTTCTTTTCTCCTTAATCATTTCTTGTGCTCTTCAATTTAGAGGATATAATCTGAAGAGGGATTTCATGGGTCATAATTTTATTAGAATCTAGGACAATATCCCCACATATGTGGAAAAAATAACAAGGATGATTGGATTTGAAAGGAAGATGGGGTGATCTCTCTCCACCAAAGAGGATGTAAATCATCATTGGATTATTATGAAAATAAGATAAGAGACATTAATCATCTCATTCCATTCATCAACATAGAGAAAACACCTATATTATTTTTTGGATTTCTATCAATTTAAGTTGTATCTTCCCCATGCAAATTCAGATCAAACAGTGGGTACTTAAACTAGGATACATTTATCAATGAATTAGGACACCTCTATAGTTGAAAGTCTACTAAAGTGGTATGTTTTTTTATTCTCAGTACTAAGAATAGTTTTGAAATCACTTAGTATTAAATAATTATGATAAATTTGATTAGATATCAAACTCAATTCATTCCACATCTCCCTTCATTTAATATAGAAGTTAGAAGAATATATGAATGAAATAGAGATAGGATAATTTTTCATGTAAATAGAGACTAAAACAATCTATTGAATTTTACTGTAAGAGATAAGATTAAGACTATAATTTTTAATCTCACATTGACTCTCCACACCATTCTCATGAATATTGTGTTCAAAAAAAGTGTTACCAAGGGAATCCAATTTAAATTCCATCAAATTTTAAAACATCATCTTTAGATCAGAATGACAAATCATTATGGGTGTATCTATCACAATGATAAGTGTAAGGGATGTGACTGCGGAAAAATTCTTAAGCCCCTAACAATTCAAGAAGAGAATCATTATTTTTTTATGGTTTACCTACCCCATGTTGAGTCTCCTCAATTGTGGATCCCAATCTATCATTCTTTCCCTTCCATTCCCTTTTACTTTTTTCATTATATCCCCTTAAATTTTAGGTTAAATTTTGTTCATTCATTATATGAGTAATCAGAGGTGTTGGAATTCTCAGTGTCCTTAGCTGAGGACACACCACCAATAATACGAAACATGTTGAGGGACTCTTCTATCCTCAATTCACTGTCATCTATCATCCTTCTATTTATAGTCTTACACGAGAGTAATTAAGTGAATGAAGCATCCCCTTGTTTATGGTTATTCAAATTTTATTTTTGGAAACTTTCTAGAGGGATGTAATTCTCTTGTAGATGAATCTTTGTGATCTGTTATAATCCCTACACTAAATCCAGATCCAAAGAAGTTTATGTACTAGTTTGGATGTCCTCTGTATTAGAATCCTATTCATTATGCCTCTACTATGAGAGCATCAGGATGTTCTAAGGAGTAGTCATCCACAAATATAGGAGTGCAGTATCGTGAGTTTCGTCAATAGGTACATCTTGTACCAAATACTTCTACTATAAAATCTTTTGATAATTATGAACAACATTCAGCCCTAATGTATGGGACTCATCTGCCTAAAAATGAGTTTTTTCCTATGTTCTATACTTTATATATCCTTAAGTGTGTTACCATACACCTGTAAATGTAACATTGGGTGACCCTAAATACCTTGATATAGATAATTGAAATACTAAGTTTCATCTATTTCACATGGATCATTACTCTTCATGTGTATATGTTCAGTCATTGTCTGATGTCTTTCCAAAAATAGGTGTCTGGTTAGATATACTATCCCTAGAGATTATTATTTAGGTTCTCTTTTAATAATGAACTCAGTGAAAGTCCCAAATTTGGGATTGAATCAATGTAAGAGCTTCCTCGAAGGTCACCATGCACCTCAGTTCCTACTATGAATCACATAGGATAACTTCAGTCATATTAAACAATACATTATTTCACACATGATGAAAAATCATAGACATAGACACCTACTGAACCTCTACAACCCGAAAAATAAAATAAGATCTATATCTAAGCCAATTTTTACTAAATTTATTGATAAATCCTTCTCAATAGGTCTAGAAACATGAATTCCCCCCTCCAGTGCAAAGGGAATCTAAGGGTATTACACTATATTTAAGGGAAGGTCTGTGGGATCTTGGGAGGAGGATGGGGGATTCACCCCTATCAATGTTCTTTTTTCAAGAATATTCATCATACCCCATGGATTTACATAATATGAATGAATAGTATCTTTTACATTCCTTATCGAGGCGGCCTATGAAATTTCACATATTGAAGAACATTGGATTTATTTCACATAAAAAGTCCAGAAAAATTATATAATCCCTAGTTGTGATAAAAACATTGTTGTCCAGTGTTCTTTCCATGTCAACATCAACTAAGACTCTTGAAAAATGCCCAAATATTTGATTTTAGGTTTTTATATCCATTTCGACTTTATCAATAGTGAATGTATTATCCAAGAGAATCTGATGGTGACAGGATAACCAGTTGAGTATATAGGTGTGAATACAAACCTACCAATGAGTGTTTCGTACATTAAAAGGATTTATATTTATCTCCCATTATTGGATACAATGAATGATGGGATTCAAGGGAATGTAACAAAAGCTCTATTACTTCCACATGACCACATGATGATATTATCAATCCCTGAAAATCCATACTAGGAGACACCTAGTTGGTCTCAACTCCTGAATCATCAATCCCACCACATCAATTATAATGATTTTTTTCTCCTCTACCATGTAGTTAAATTTATTATTGAACTCAATCCTCTCTAATGAAATCCTACATGCACCACATAAAACATCATCATTCCTTGCCAGGATCATGGCCATACATCAATTAAAACTCAATAATGTTGCACATATATATATTTCTCTACCTCTACCTCATTCAAAACCAAGTTATGAACACCACTTATGTGAATAATATTAAATTTTTTATCACAAATTCATGAGTTTTATATCATCAAAGTCAACAGGTAATTCTCCATGATACTCCATATTTTCATTCAAACTGATTCCTAGGCATCACATGATGCCACTTCAAATCATTAAGAATTTACCTATTATCCTTCAACTAATAGGAACCTTCCCTACATTGATCTCAAATGTTAGTGTCTACAAGTTCATAATTAATTAATGACTCCATTAATCATGGTATTTTCTATTTTAAGGGTTTCCCATTAACTAAAAACATCTCACTAACTAAAAAAACTTAGTCATAATCCAAAGTGGCAATGTCATACATCGAGGCCTAAACCACAATCAACCTAGCCTCACATCTCCTAGGTTACATCCATACTCTCATTTAAAATGGTCTCATGGAACCACATGCCAAATAACCTCCCAAGCGTATCATTATTGAGAAGACATTACAATCCAATCCAAGATCTAAGAAAAAATATTTCCCCCTTGAAAATCGAAACCCAGGTTGATCCCATATGAAACCATCCTAGATAATCTTATTGAAATAACTATTCTCACAAGTTCTATTTAGATATAATTTCATTCCAATTTATACTAGAAAAAAAATATTGGATGTTTGTGGTAATATAATATCATCAAAGACCTCATTAAATCAAACATTTATACTCACTCCAAAAGAATATCCCCATGTTGATATATATTGACGAATAATAACCACTAGGTATGGAATGATAGAATTTAATTACATTCTATATGGAAAAAAATATATGATTTTATTATAACATTAAATAAATGAACACATCTAACTCACCGTTTTAGATCATCTCCACACAAACTTCTCCCTAAAATACTATATGGGTACACACCCACAATGGGAATCACTCTACGATGATTTATAGAATACAAACCATCATAAAATAATGTGGATTAGTAGAGTAACATTAAATGATATATTGAAGAAAATTTATAATTTTTTACTAGCACATTAATTAATTGATACTATGTAAATTAGAAACCATGCATGGTACACCTCAGTGGTCAAAAATACCGTCACCAACCTCTCAGGGTCTCCACACGAAACCTTCCAAAGGGTCTATATAATCATAGAAATCATATAAATCTCAAAATATTATCTATACAACCTTAAATGGGAATGATAAAAATACATGTCGAACCAACCAAGTATAATCCTTTGGAGTTCATATTTTGGAAAACATCATATGAGTACCTGCTACCATTTTAAAGAGTCAATACTTAGTCATTAGTAAAAATATTCATAATTAAATGCCTCATACATATCCATCCTATGTGTCTAACAAAATGTTTGAGATTTATATTTCCTCTAAATACCATGATTTATAATACCTATAACTGGTCTCTTTATAATTGTAAAAGATCCAAAAATCCAATTACTCATAAATATAAAAATAACGTGCATCAACCAAGGTGAAATAACTTATAACTATAACATAAAAAACAACAATAATAATCCCAAGACCCATATACTGCAAATATATCAAGAATAGTGTTTGTGATGTGTTAGTCTATAATCCATCGAATGTTGTGTCACATCCAAAAATTTCCATTCTACAGACTCCAAAATAGTAATACAAGATATAAACAATTCAAAAACACTAAAATGTAATCCCCAAACCTGGATCACGCAATGAATAATCACTATGATGCTTTACCACATAGTCACAATCACATCTCTTCATATACTAGATGCTTTCTACTTTCATATAGGGTCATGTTTGACACAATTAGTAGAGTATAACCTCTTTATTAGAGTGCATAACAAAATAATAAATACCTAAAAAACATCAATCATGATACACTTAATGTTGAAGGATTAAATATAAAAAATAATGAAGACATTGATATGTAGTAAGTGACTAAAAATTATTCCAAAAATATTATTAACCACCAATTGGGCCGATTACATATAAAAATAAAAAAGGAAAATAAAAACAGTTAACTATGACATGAGAAATCTCTATTTACAAAATATAGATATCAATTGAGTTTTCCCACTCTACCATGTTAAAAATATTCCTAGGCCTCCATCCATCGTATGAATGGAATAACCTTGTGAGAGATAATTGGGTACCCATGTGTTTTTGCGGCCCATGTAGTTAGTTATTACAAAATATTGTGGGTGAACCACCAACATAGACCTATAATAACATGTACATTCTAAGATATTTGAATTTGACATTCTCATCTATAGAAAACAACTGAATTATATGACAAAAAAATAAAAAAAATAAACAAACTCTTTACCTACTTAAAAATGACACCACAGTGTCCCTAATTTGGTCATAAAACCATACCACCACAATATCACTACTAACCCATTTTAATAATCATATAACATAATCCATTAACATTAAATCTCATCAATCCTTAGGTTGATGACCCTGATTGATCATACCATCGTTTTCCAACACTGTAATGTGTATATATATGAGAATCACCTAAGGGTAACCTCTATCCTCTCATTAAGAACCCCATTATTACACCACAACTGATTAGTAGAAGATACTCGGGCATTATAGGGAATCCATAATCCTCAGGAAATTAGGATGAACTCTATTGTAGTACCTGATCATTTTCAATGTCTGAACAATTTTTTACTCCAAAGAGGGGTAACCCATATTCAAAAATATACAACCTAACATGGCTAATTTATGTGGGAACCAAGTTGTTAATGGAAATATTCTTCCAATATCCCATGTTCAATATTTTTGGAATCCATTATCTCATTAGTCCTTAATCAAATAATAATTGGTGCATCCACCCAATGTAATGGTACACCATAAGAATCTATAAAGGGGATCATACTTTTACCCATAGGATGCCCAATATGCATGGGTGTGGATATACATCCACCCTAAATTATATACTACCGTTTAAATCTTATGAATAATTGGAATTCAATATGCTCTAACGATATTATAATTGTAATCCCGATATTCAGCAATTCACACTTATATCATAGAATCATTGGAACCCCTACCATTACTTGGACTCATTAACATGGAAACATATAATTATAATTCTGGATCCAAGGTAACTCTTATATGAATCAACTCCTCCTTTAACCATATATGATGATTATATTAAAACAATGTCTCTTCCCACTGTACAACATGATTTTGGATATCACCTATACTAGGAATATCTGGATTCCACCCTTCACCTCATGTGACACTCATAAATCTAGTGAAATTAAATCTATTCCAGGACCATAGGCCAATTCCTAGGAATATAGGGAAATCAAGAATCACAATTAATTAATTAAAAATATTATAACTCCAGCTAGACAACTTCACATGACCATGACTACCATCAAATCCTCGCCAAGCTTATATGCCATTCTAGGTTCTAATGTGATACACTAAAACATAAACACTAATGGTCATACACACCCTCTACATTTCATTCTATCTATGATGCACTTACATGAAACCCCTCAGGCACGACATACTGTAGGCACCCCCACTTGGGTCCTCAGTCTCACTCAAGTTATTGGATAAACAATTGATGATTTAAGGAAATCACATCCCACCACATAATCAATAGGGTCATAATATCTTTTCATCAATATGGGTTTCCCTATATAAGAAATAGTCATATAGATTCTTCATGACCCATCTCAGTCGAAATGGTTTCACTAGGCAGGTTATCTAACCCAACCAGTTATCCATAGCCTAATTTCTATCCACCTTGGAAAGTAACTTTAAAATCCAAGTCCATGATCACAGACTGTTGATCTAATCAAGATAGTTCCAATAAGCCTCATCTCCTTGGATATTTTTAGGTTCTACCCTAGTATTATATTTTCATATAATCATTTTGTTAAATTTAGTCATATCCCAATGTGGGAAGACCTCATAGCACATAACACATAAAACATATACAAACCATAAGGGTTGGTATGAATGAATACCTACATCAAACTTAAGTCTTCCCCCTTTTTAATGATTATCGATTAGACCCAAATTAGTTCATCCAAGTTCATCCGACCACTGCCCAACCACCCTAGGCCCTATCTCATACCAAGAAATAATAATTAATTAAATAAAACACATTATAATCAATTAATTAAATAAATAAATTTAATTTGGGAAAAATTTATAAAATTTAATGTGTAACCCTAATGGGGAAAAGTGTAGAAGTAGGTTGGGGTGAACTCATACTATTAATGTAAACATATGAAACCAAAAAGAAGAAAATTAAAATTTTCATTCTAATAACCAAACAATTTAATTTATTTCGATAACTATTGAAAAATATAAATAGGGATCTATCTTCACTGATATGATGATCAAAGTCATGTATAACTCATCTTAGGCTCTCTAGAAGATAGATTTCATGAGTCACCCATAATAATCAATAAATTTAGATTTTTCTAGTATTAAATTCATTACTAAAGCACAAAAAAATTAGAAAAATTCTAAATGATACAGGGATCAATGGAAAATGGAAGGATTGGGAAGAAACATACAACTCACACCATTGAATCACCCCTAGAATTAATTAAAAGGGGGAATTAATTTTTGATGCAGAGTTCTGGAAATATATCCCACAATTATTCCCATTAATCCAATGAAAATAGAAAGAATGATCCCACATTAGATTTTTTTTAAAACTCCTTGACAGATTCATTACGTATATATAATGGTTACACCATTAATTTTGATCAACCCTACTTTCTATTGTTGGACAGATGTGGGCTTGGTTTTTCTATTTAAATAGGTCTATATAGCTTGTGGATATTTTGGCGTGTGGTAGTAGAGGTGGAAATACATCATTGCTAGGTTGAATCGGTGGTGGTGGAATCCAACTGTTATCATTTTCTATCTAGGACATAAGCTTTGATGCTCCATAGTTTTTGGATATTCAAATGCTAAAGAGTTCCAAGGTCTTTCTCAGGTTACAACTCAACCTTCTACTTTACAATTACAGTTGTTTAGCTGTGAGAAAGACAGAACTCATGATAATAGAGTAGTAAAGTTTTCTAGGAAGGCCCATAATTTCAAAGGGTATATCTTGGTAGGAAAAATGTTTTTTTTATCAAATTAAATATGAAGGTTGAGACTGCGCTGCTTTCTTCTACTCTGTTGAGGACTTTGAACGCTGCATAGAAGATTGTTTCTTCTGGATTATTATAGAGATATTTTTGATAAGATATTTAACGAAAAGTATATATATTATCCTTTCCTCTAGGTATGATGTATAATTTTTGGTATCTTGGACAACTTCTTCAATATAACCACTCATGGAGATAATGGATTGGATGTTAGGTGTTTTTGATCATGTATGACTCTGGTGCTTTTGCTTGTTTTTTCCCTTGAGTATCTTGGATTGTTTCCCTCTAAAAACCTGCTGGTGTAATTGTTTTACACCTGATTCTTGAAATTCTACTTTTTCTTTTAATAAATTCCTTTGGGGAATGAAATGGTTGACCAATTTAGGTCACCACTTTTTGAAAAAAAAACTGAATTTCAAAACATTTTCTAATTATTGGGTTATACAAAAGAGATTCTGAAATGTAAAATAATAGAATCACTAATATCAATATCAAATAGTGGGGTTGCAATTAATTTATGGGGGAGATTTTAATAACACTTGTTATTAAAATAAGAATTTGTTTGATAAAATATATGACATGAAACATTTATCTAAAATGAACAATAAAATAATACTATATTAAATATGACTATTATATCTTTTCTATCGAATTGATGGTTATGAATAATAATAAACACATTAATATATATATAATTATCATACTTAATAATTTTTTTATTAATTTATATGAAATATTAAATCAATTTGTAGTGAAGTTATTTTTCCAATAAAAATATTTTCATTATTAGCGTTTTTTGATTGATTCATTTGAGAACTATTATAATTAATTTATTATAGTTTTAGAAATTTTTATTGATAAAAATCATATCATTTTTATATATAAATGTATAAATTAACCAAAGATACTTTTTTTTGGAAAATATTAATTTTTCCTTGAATAAAGGAAAATTATTGATTTTATAAAAAACTGCCTTTTCCCATGATGTATTTAAAAATTCCAATTTTTATTTGAATTGATCTTAACATTTAAATATTTAATTTTTATTAATGTTAAAATAATTAATTACATTATTATCAAAATTATTCTGAATTTTGGTATAAAAAAATTATTTTACATAGATATGAATTTTTCTTGAAAACAGTTTTTATAACATTTTTCATTTTATTTTAGATGTAATTTCATCAATATAATATAATTCAATTTTATAATATGGATTAAATATTTTGAATCATCATGTAAAAATTTGGTAAACATATCATATTTATTTATATTCATAATTAATTTAAACCTTTGTAATAATGTTGTCAACACTATAAGGGTAAAACAAGAAAAATAAGGTTAAAAGTACAATATTAGTATTCAAAATCATACATAAGCAATAGTATCATTAATTTAATGAGTTTAATTCAACCAATTTCTCCTCCAATGTCCTAAAGGCCTTCATATTTTATTAATTTCTGATAATCCTCCTTTCAAGAGGTGGAGAGGAACCATTACAAGGACTGTAGGCATAATTATTACATGTCCCATAGGCCTCAGAAGAATTCATTGCCCGTAGGCATCAAACATTATATAAAACCCAGACCAACTACTTTGAACTTCTCTTCCCCGACATCTTCATCGTGAAATCATCTCTCCACCTTTGCATGGATTTTTGGCTAGGCTTTCCTATGCATGCACAGGCTTGTCCCTATAGTAGGTTCCATACCCTCTCATTCTTTCAATCTGTTTTGGCTTCTACTATGATGAATTCTTGATGCTCATCCTCCTTCTGGAGCTTGTTCCGTATATGTTGTCTGGTTTGTATATGCACTTACGGTGCCTTGATGGCCTTGAGGTGGCCCAAAGGCCTTACTGTCCCGAATCTCTAGGTGGCCCAAAGGACATAAAGGACTTTGGGACCAAATTGGTGTCTTGAAGGCCCAAACTAGAGATAGTCTCAGCTACTATAGTGCCAAATAGTACCTGCTACAGTTCCACTACAGTACTGCTACTGTACTTCAGTACTGCTATAGTAACCTGGAAATATGCCTCGACCTAGATTTGATCCCAGGTCACTTGGATTCACTTAAGGATTCCTTACTAACCGGGATGAGGCTCATGTTCTTTAAACACTTAATTCATGTTTTCTAAAATATGTAATTTTGGGTCCATTTTCCTTTTATAAGGACTTGTATATTATTTTATGTAAAGGGATATTTTATGATGTCTCATTCTTTCTTAAAATACCTATAATATTTATTGATATATAATAAAACAAGTTTTAAGTAGTTATAAAAGGTTGTTTTTAATATAAAAATTTTCATTTTTGATTTTAATTTATTTTTTAATTTTTAGTGATTAATTAATTAAATTAAATTATAACACAATACCAATACAGTTCTTATACAAGGTTTAGAAAAATCCAAAAAATTATATTATAAATTATTAATGAAATATTTTTTGGAATGTTTATTTTATATGAATTATCATATAAATATAATGTATTTGTTAATTTATAAAAGTATATATTCATATTTCATTTGAGTATTGATATTTAGTAAATACAAATAATTTTAATTGTCTCAAAAATGAATTTAATAGTAATTTATGTTAACTAATGTTGTATTAAATGATTTAAAATAAATATAACTTTAATTTTTTGTAATATTTATAAGTATATGGTATAAAATATTAACCATTTTCAATTTATAGGGAATAATTCTTTAAATAGTAAACATTCATGACACCTAGATAGTGATGAAACATTATTGTCATTGTAATCATTAAAAGCGATAATGTGGGGTCAAAACATATTGATAACATTTAAAACATAACATATACTACCCAAAATATTATAGTATTGGATAATTTATACTTATCATAATCATATCATCGAAATATATCAATTGTTTTACATAAATATGTAAAATAATTTATTTTAATATAATACTTTTTATATTTCTAAAGAAGCCACTCTCATCTCTAAAATAAGTACACCACATCACCTATCTTCCTCACACATATCAATCCATTTAGATCCACAAACCACTACTAAAACACTTCTAAACAAACTTAATTAAATTTTGGTGGTTCTGGTCTAATTAAATGCCCATCCAAAGGTTTCTTACAGAGTGATCTAAAGGAGTTTCTTTTGAAGAGGCGGTAATCATATCGTCCAAGCATTTTCATTTTACTTATTAATATTCCTATTTTTGTTTTATCATAATCATTTAAATTAAAAAAACTATATCCCATATTATGATATGTTTTTATATTAATGTAATTGTATCATTAAACACCATTTTCTATGAAATGGGAAATTAAACCATCATATGTTTGTACATGAGGACTACCACCTCACAAACCAATGGATTTCAATTCTAATCACTACATTTCACGTATTATTATGATGTTGTATTTAATATATATATATATATATTTCATAATAATTATATAACTATTATTCTTAAAATATTATATATCACCTATTTTCACACCATTGTAATATTTAAAAATAAAATCATTGCACATGGATATATAAAGACTATTGTCTCTACATAGTGATTCACTTTTTTTTCCAAATCTACCCCTCATGGATAGTAGTAGTGATGGATTTAATGATGTTAATATATTTTTATAACATGATAATGTTTATATTAAAAAATATTTTAATTTTATTCTAAATTTTTATCTAATGAAAATTAAAATAAAATATATCCCACATGTAGATGTGGACTACCACCTCACAATTTTATGTATAATATTTTTTAGATCGAATTTTTTAGGGAATCTTATAAAATAATACTTTATATATAAAAATTACAATTACTTCCTAATTATTTTTATAATACAAATAAATGAACCCTATTACCTTGATCCACCTACCTAGGTCATTCTGCAATTAGAAATTGAACATCCTCAAAACACCTGATGTAGAGTTAACTTATTATGTAATTAATTTTTTCATTGAAATAAATGTAATAAATATGTTTATAATCATTTAATTAAGGAAGAAAATGTTCATAAATGGCTAAATAATTAATATTATTTTATAATATAAGATTCAATAGACATAAAATTATTGTCTAACACAAGGTAATGGATTTCGTAATTCAATTTCCATCATTAGGTTATACTTCTACTTCATTCGCTATATTATTCACACTTGAGTGATATGATATTTGTAAGGATTATTCATTTCAATATTGTTTCTTTCAGACATGTTAATTATTTTGCAATTAAATGCTTTTTATAAGGTGTATATACTTTATATTGAGTTATTATATCATGAAAATATCTTTAAAAAAATATTTATTGATGATTTTAATTAACCTCATTCATTATAAATTGATTCAATTGTTATAAATGTTCTAAGAGTCTTCATGGTCTCAATTTCTATTCTATAATACAAAATTAAAATTATACACCATGTATTACTTTACATGGGTTACACACTATTACATTAATGAATAATGAAATATTATATCATGTAATTCATGTTATATGTACTTCCATTGTATATTTTTTATTAAATGGATTTGATTTGAATGTTACAAATGCAATAATGTTTTTTTGTTACAATATCATTTCATTTCAAAAATTATTTATGTTCAATGTTCCTTATATGAAATCTTATGGGATTGAATTATTGAATAACATAAATATTTATATCCTATATTTTATAATGATGTTTTCATGATTTAATTTAATTTTCCACTATTTATTGCATAATAATATCAAAATAATGTTTTTAATCAAAATCCAACCATATTTAATTTTTGGCCAAAACTATTTTCTCTTCAATATCCATGATGTTGAAAATATTTTATCAAATGTTATTTTATCAAAATATAATATTTTTAGTTGAACTTTAAATTATATTTTAATTTCATTATAATGTTTTAAAAGGGGTTTTCTCATTTTCCAAATATACAACTATTGGTTTTTATTAAATTTGTGAATTGGATTTTTGTTTTAATATTTACCAAATGAGTAATATTTTCTATATCCATTTCTATTGTATCAATATTTATTTCATTTTCTTGGAATCCCACATTATTTTCGATATAAATTTATTTTTCAATAATCTAGTATTATTTATATAAAGAAATATTAGAAGTAAATAATTATTTCTCGACATTCAATGAAACATATTAGATGATATTATAAGTGTATTTTTTATCTGTTTCAATATTCATTATTGTTTTCAAATTATATAACAGGGATAGGTTCCAATGATACATCCTTATTATTTTATTGGATGGATTATTATTATTTTAATGAAATTATTTTGGAAACAATTTCACTTCCATAGGTAAATTAAGATAGAAATGGAAGATTAGATTTTAGAAGGTCTGTTGTTGTAATGTTAATGATTTTAATTTTTTATTTCATTTTATGATACATGATAAAATATATGGATTATTTTTGGGTGTTTTTTTTATAAAACAATGGGTGCTGGACATGTTATCCAGAAATGAAATTCAGATACTTTTATAAACAAAGGACGGTTAGGTCCATTATAACCCTACAATGTATTGAGTAAATTGAATTAATTAACTAATTTTAATTCAGTCCTAAGAGATGAATGATTTGGTTTGTTACAAGTTTCTAAAATGAGATATGGGAATTATATTGATAGGTTTATCCATGATGAATTTTTTATTTTCCAAGAAAGCTATATTTTTTAAAATTATTATAATGAGATCTAATAGATCCCAAGATCTGGAATTATTTTCTTATATATTAGGATAGATAATATACTATCATTTTATATATTATATATTTATTCCATGTACCATGAATTATAATCCAAAGTTTTGTCGGTATGAATTCTATATTATTATGATCATTCAATTTATTTATTTCATCATATCCTTATGGTCATATTATACTTACTAGTCTAGATATATTATTAATGCCTACGTTTACTAATATTACAAATTTTAGAACACTCTTCTTATGATATACATTACCTAGGTTACAAAAAATGATATTAAATTATTAATGTTTAGAATGGATTCAGGGTGAATAATTTTATAGGAAATATTGAAGACATATTTTAAAATTAGAAAACATTGGTGTATTATAAAAATGGATCACATAAAGATATTAATATTATTATTTATGAGTTTTTTCTAATTATCTAAAACTATATACAAAAAATTTCCATCGGTATGAATGTGATACAATAGTTTTACCTGATGTTGTATGTTTTTCAGATTTCTATAATTGGTTAATGATGATATATATCAAATCTATAAAAATAAATAATATGATTTTAGCATCTGATTTGGTTGCACAATTTTAGAGATGTTATGAATAATATACAATCCATGCCCATTGTTAGGATAATTACTAAATTTTTGTATGTTTTAATCCCAAAATTTTTTACAATAAAAAATTGTTTTAATGACGAATAATTTCATGGTGGTTGTGAACTTGTAATGATGAAAATAGTTTTTTTCATTCTCTTGAAATGAATTTTTTTATATTTTTTGGATATAGGTTGAGTTCAAATTCAATGAATTTTTTGATCGATGAGAGTAAATGTGAAAGAGATATTTAAATTATCCCAAATAAGTTCTTACTCATAATTTCATTAGATAAGGAGTAAAATTTTAGAAGCTAGGAAGAATCATCATTTGTAATTAGGTCCTCTTGGGATATGAAATAATCAATTAAAAAACATGTATGTAATTTTTCAGAAAATTAATGAATATAAAAAATAATAAATTTTATAAATTTCCTACAAATGATGAAAAATAAGATTAGGGTTTAGGGAAAAGCATAGAATTTTAATTACAGAAAGTGATAACATCATTAAAATTAATTGAAGGTGAGGAATTATCTTATAAGGGTTTATTTATAGCATCATGGATGTTTATATAGGAAATGTAACTACCCATTTCCATATATAATTTTATATTTTTTGTATTGATCATTATTTTAGTAGTTTCCATGAATTATCTACCCAATATAATTTTCACTTGTCATTTCACCCTCTTATCTTTCATTTTATGAATATAAAATTTAGTATGAATAAATATATTTTCCCCTTATAATAATGTTATCCAAAAAATTCATGAGGATGTTGATTATCTAGTTTTCTTATTGATAAACAATTAGAATAGTCAACATTTACTCAAATTATATGGAAGAGTGAAAAATGTGATTCATCACATTTTTAGATGCGTCCAAATCAATATTTAATTTCCAAAATAATTAATGTATTATAGTATATTGAATCAATACTATTGAAAGATCATTTTATTTTTAGTATGTGATGGTTATATAAATATTAAAATTTTAATCCCCATTATTGCCACTTTAATTCCACAAATATGTCTTTCCTATGTACACAACACCATTAGAAACATATCGTTCCATAAAATTTAAATCATAACATCAATAAAATAAATGTTAACCTTTAATTTTGTGAATTTTTACAATATTAACCTATTAGGATTGTTCTATTTTTGTTTCTATGGTTTTGGTGGTCCTTCAATTAGAATGCAGATGAAATGGTTGGGTCAATTTTCTTATCAAATAAAATTTTCTTCAATATGGTGTTATTTCTCCAAGGAAAATTTTTCTTATTTGGGTCTTTAGTGATGGTTCGAATATCTGTTTCCTCATACTTAGATTCATATAAATGGGGATTTATATTGATTTTATGGTTAATACATTTTAGAAGGGTAATGTAACTAAAATTACCCAAATCCATAGGTTTTATAAATAGTTTGTAAGGATGTTTTAAAAACCATTGACTTCAAATTTTTTGTATTGAATAATTGATGTTCCCGAAATCAATTTTTAAGTCTATTATGGTATCCTTGGTTGTTTGTTTGAACTTGATGTTATTTTCACCTAATTATATTATCTTATCTTCTAGTATATGATATATATTTTGAAATGGTTATTGGAAATACCTTTGTGTTTCTTGAGGATTTTTGGTGGTTGTGAAGGATGACATCCCTTACCAAAGTGATATAATGACTATTAAAGTTAGTTTGGATATCCATCATTATAATATACATGGTTATATCTATATCAAGAGTATGATTCATTTTTATCCAACTGGGTTGGATAAATGGGTATATTGGGATGATTACCGGAAAAATATCATAAGGGTATCTTAGTTACAAGAAATACTCATAATAGTGGGTGTCATCAGCATAAACACCATATTGATTTAGAAGAGGGGGTTTGTGTTTATAATGGGAAATAGGAATTTGATAGATTATGGTACATATATTATCTCCAATTATGGACATCATTTTATAAAAATTATAACATGGATCTTCATTGTGTCATAGGATTGAAATATTCGACGTTAATAAAAATTTATATACTCTATTTGACATATTTTTTATTTGTTTCATTATAGTGATCAAATGAATTTCTTATATAGGACCACCTCTAGTATTATAAATCATAATATGATATATGAATAAACCTTTATAAAATTAATTTAATAAAACCTTATCTATTATTTATTGGTGAGGGGAATTTGAACAAAATGACTTAAAATAGATCAAGTTTTCAAGATGTATAACCCCATTAGATAATATTATACCACATATTTATTTTCTTTTTTTGAAAGCTACGAGGTAGAGAAATAATTTACAAGGAAAAGGAATTTATTGTCTCACATAACTCTAATTAGGGAGTTAAAAATAAGAAAAAAAAATTCCCATCAATGTTTTATAATGATATTTGAAATGACTAGTATTATAAATATTCTTCTAAAACCTTTTTTGGTTTTAATATTTAACACAAAAAGGGGAATTACTTGATGTGTTTATTTCTATCTTCCCTAGTATGTCGATGGAATTATGATAATAATGGAATTGAATAGGATTTTGTTTTTAAATTTTGTGTATCAACTTTTATTTGGATATATATAAATATGTATTAATATTATTATTAGTTTAAATATTATCCTTTGATGATTAGTTTGTTTTTTTTTATTTTATTTAATATATGTTTTGAAATTATTTGTACGAAAAGAACAGTTTAGAAGAGTTGCAGTGTATTATGTGTCCTCTTTCAAAGGACTATGTTTTGTCTCTCAGTGTTGATAATGTAATATCCCATTTATATCATGTGAAAATATGTTATCTCAATATAAAAATAATACATCATGAACATAAATGACCAAAAATATGATATTACATAATATTAAATATAATAGTTTATGAGATATAATTAAATAAAATTTTCTTTACATAAAATAAAAATATCATTTCCAAAACATAGTGTAAATTGAAGAACTCCCAAGTAAACATGAATTTTTTTTAATGAATTTCAATGATGAGTCAAGTTAGATAGATTTTAGATAAAATTTATTTAATAGTAATGAATAGATTTTATCATCAAAATAATTTTGGATGGTAATTGTGGGAATTTTTTTATTTTTTATAAAGTACTAAGGGGGGGGGGGTTTGAAAATAACTTTAAAAACATAATAACATGAAAATCCAACCTATGTTGTGTAATAACTTTATTAAATGAATTGGGTATTAAGGAAAATATTATAAGGTCATTATTTTATATGTACAACATATAATTTATTCTTCATAATTTATACAATTAATATTTTTAAAGTATTTATTTGGATAAGGGTAAAAATATATTGATTCCCTTAGTTTAATATTAAAATGATATAATGAGAAAAAAAATAAAAAATAATTTTTTTAAAGGTTTGTATATTATTCATCATATTATGGATTCCAAATAAAAAATATATCTCATGAAACTGTGGGAGAAAAATGATTTTTTTGGATTCAAATCTGACTAAAACTTGATTCTAATGTACAATCCAAAGCCAACTAGTTATGTTATGAACATTTATTAATTCCATAATACCCAAATAAATTAATTAAATGTAGAATAATGTTAATATAAAACTAAAAAATGATTCAATGAATGTAGTAGTAATTAGAAAATCATGTGTTTCAACTTCTTCTCCTAGTGTATAGCTACCTTAAAATATTTTTCTACGATTTAGATTACTATGAATAGGTGGAATAAGACCACATGAAAATCAACCATCATCATTTATATCTCTTTGAGGATCAGGGGCAATATAAATTTTAAATTATGACTATATAAAATGGAAGCACTTCATCCCATTCGAAAACATTAAAATGGTGGGCCCCATATGCCAACTAATAATCTATGAGAGGTAGTTGTTTTTTCAAATAGATTTCATAATAACAAATTTACAACCTATTTGGAAAAGTGATCTATAATGTCCTAGACGTCAATGGTCTGATCCTTTGCGAAAATTTGGTGTCTGAGGTATTCTATGAGGTCAAGGTGACTTATCCCCAACACTTTTCCAAATTTCTTATTCTGTGAACAGTGAAATGGCAGCCTTATGTGAATAGTGTCATTGGTAGGCTTATGTGAATAGTTCCATTGGTGAGTTCCAATGGTAGGCTCTTTCCTTTGCAAAATTTTTAGTTCATGTATAGTGTTTCCAGAATGGTGAGGTTCCAACGATAACCCCTTTCCTTATCCAAATTTTGAGTTCATGAACAATGTTTCCAGAATGGTGAGGATCCAACGGTGAGGTTTAAACATTGAGGTTCATGAATAATGTTTCCAAAATGGTGAGGTTCTAACGGTAAGGTTTCAATGGTGAGGTTCATGAATAGTGCATCCTGAATGGTGAGGTCCTAACGGTGAGGTTTCAAAGGTAAGGTTAATGAACAACGATTCCAGAATGGTGATGTTCCTATAGTGAGGTTCATAAATAGTGTTTCTAGAATGGTGAGGTTCCAACGGTGAGGTTTCGATGGTGAGGTTCATGAATAGTGTTTCTAGAATGGTGAGGTTCCAACAACGAGGTTTACGAACAGTGTTTCCAGAATGGTGAGGTTCCAACGGTGAGGTTTTAACAGTGTGGTTCATGAATATTTTTTTTTGAACACTGATCTTCCAACTGTGAGGTTTCAATGGTGAGGTTCATGAACAATGATTCTATAATGGTGAGGTTCTAATAGAGTGGTTTCAATGGTGAGGTTCATTAATAGTGTTTCTAGAATGGTGAGGTTTCAACAGTGAGATTCATGAACAGTGCTTCTAGAATGTGAGGTTCCAATGGCGAGGTTTCAATGGTGAGGTTCATGAATAGTGTTTCCAGAATGGTGAGGTTCCAACGGTGTGGTTTTAAAGGTGAGGTTCATGAATAGTGTTTTCCCTTTTTCAAATTTTGAGTTCGTAAACTGGGTTTCCAGCTTCCTATAGTATCACCACTTTTATGTTTCCTTTGATGTAAAATGCATTTAAAGCCTTGTTTTGAGGACTCTAAGGTTGATTCAAAGGCTGTAACTCCTATATTTATTATCCTAAGGCTCAGGATGTTTTTACATGATCAAACAGCATGGTTTGATGAAATATTCTTTTAATAAAATATCTAGCGTATCTCAGGCCACTTCTTCGTTAAATCTTCTAAAGGGATGAGATATCATCCTCCCAAATCCTTCCTCCTTGTTCTCAGGTGTGAGATGCTTGAAACTGTCATTCCTTCCCATAGGAGCTGCATGATCAAGCTTTCCTCCATGGAGTAGTTCCCCTCTATTTCTTATGCAAACAAACACTATCGATAAATTTTTGATTTAGGGTATTATCTATTGTCATTCATTTGGGTTCATATCCTTCTGTTTCTCCTTGTTATTTTATGGAATGATATCTTCATGTTTTTAATGGGTTTTTCTTGGGTGTTGGCTGATGTGGTGGTGTCTCTCCATCCTCAGGTGGATATTGTTGTCACAGGGGAGGGGATCTTAAGCCGTTGTTTTGCACGTTCATGTATAAAAAATATCAATAACCTTTTGTGGAGGGGGATTAATTTCTTCTCTTTTCTTTTATATGAAACTGTATAGTTAACATGTTTTATCTTACTGGATAGCAATGGAATTGAAAAAAATAAATATTTGAACCGAATAACTAAATTTATATCGAGATTATGTTATTGCCTCTAGTTTTTTGATAGTTTGATATCTATGCTTGCTGGGTTTTCTTTTTGTTCATGATGGAAATTGGAAAAGAATGTAAAGCCGAAATTAATTGATAATTGTTTAGATAATGATAAAGAGGAATGTAAATGAATCTGGTTCTTATTTTTGTTAACTTTATGTTAATCAAATTGGCGCAATAAGCATGTTTAATTATTTGTGATAGCTTACTATTTAGGTTTCCTAGAGTTGGAACCTATGAATAATTAATCACTTAATCTGATATGGATTAAATAATTGTTTTTTTATAAAAGATAATTCCTTATAGGGTTCTCTGTTACCCTCTTGCTTGATTAAAGGCCAATATCCCAATTGGGATGATGTTTTTTCCATTTCTTGTGTTGTGATGTGACCCTGGATGGTTGTTGTGATATGTGGTGGTAGAGAGGCCAATTGGTTGTGGCAACAGTTGAATCCTAGAGTGGCAAGATGCTTCAGTTTATGTATGTGGGTGTTGGGGAGGACACTAAGGATGATGAAATGGGTTGGATGTGAATGTTTGAATGATTTATGATTCTTATTGGTTGTTTATCTTCTTTATATACCCCACTGCTCAAAGAAGCTAGTCTTGATAACCCTTCTTCCAAAGGGGTGAGATGTGTGGTGTATGCCACGTGCTTTCAGTGATTATATTCTCAAGGGAGGATGGGTCAATGATCTTTCTATAGGTGGAAAAGACTCAACAGGTAGTTTATCTACTCACCATGTTGTGACCCCTTGTGTTTATTATCATAGAATGTTTTTCTATAATGCCTTGGAATATGGGGAAGTAATGTTGTAAATAAATAATTGAATAAATGATGTTAACCCATGCGGTTGGATTTTTCCAGGGCATAATGCTGAGGTTGTAATTAAAAGGAATAATGAAATTTGGGTATGATGCTAATGAAATAAATATGGAAATTGTTAATGGTTAATTAATGATTAATGAATTAATCATCATAAATTTCAACTGATAAAAAGTTAATGAATTAATTTAATGAAGTTCTTTAAATGGTTGTGTGCTTATAGGATACCCTGTCTTAGAAGTGGCAGCCAGAAATCTGAGGGAGGTTAGCAGCAGTTGAGTATAATACTAGGTTATGCCCATAGTGTGGTTATGAGATAAATTATATTATGTACCTTTTGTGTTTTTATATGCTATTGTACCCCTAATTTAGGGAAACTAACACCCGGGGGACTCTAAGCCCTGGGGGGGGGGTGGTGGTGTTTTCCCTAACATTTTTGTGGGAGGATTGATGGATGACTACCCCCTTTGGCCCCACTCACTTCTCTTGGTAGTTACTTGTGTTGGTAGGCACAATGGTTATTTTTCCCTATACATATGTGTATAGGGATGTAAGGGCTTATGGTTATTCAGACACATATATTAGGGATATAGTTTCCTTTGGACTACTATAGGTATAACATGTATAGGATATGATTTCACGAGGATCCTTACTTGGTGTATGGGCTATAATGGCATGAGGTATAATACCCGACGTATGATACACGTTATGCAAGATGTGGTGGCTCCCAAAAACTATATAGTTACTTTTCCTACTAGGATGTGGTGGTTTTGTTGCACAAGGTGCATATTGTGGTGCTTCACCTAGGTGTCCATGAGAAAGAATTTTTGGAGAGAGATGCTTATGACGTGCGACGTTGGGGAAAACCGGAAAACCAATGGGGAAGTAGTAGATATGTACCCTTGATATTCATTATTATATTATATACTCTTGTATGAGTTACTTGGTGAGAGTAGACATGGTGTGGCTAGGAACATAGTATGCCTTTTTAGTTGAAGAGTCAGTTTCACTTGTTGTTCACTATACTTTAGCATGCTTTTATTTATTGTTGCACGAGAGGCTCTAGGAAGGATCCTACTGGGTATACTGTTATAATCACCCTATGTATATATAAGCTATTTTTCAGGTCACTTAGAGCAGGATAGAGACCAGGATGGGTTCTTCTATATTGGGGTTGGAGGAGCTGTTTGGGCTTCGTGGTCATTGTTGTTTTTACTTTCATCTGGGTACTTTCATATTTCTTCTTTTAGTTGTAGTAGTTTTTCATGACATTAAATATGTGTACTTGGGATTTCATTTATATTGTAGTTGAACTTGGAGTTGGTTGATGTCTGTCTTATCTCTCTCTTTTTCATGTGTTCTCTTAGAAGGTAATGCCTCCCATCTGTGTGTTTACTATACCCTCAGTGCTAGTCACCAACCAGGGGCCTACATGATGAAGGAATTAGGGGTCATTATCTCCCTTCTCACATTGCTGGACCATGAGGGTTACACCTTGTGGGGAGGGGGTTGTGACAGAGTGGTATCAGAGGTCTGGTTAAGGGATAAGATGAAGTTTGGAGTTAGACACATGTCAGTTTGCATGGGATAGTAGGGAAATAGTGTCAGTCAAGTTTAGCTAGTGATGTAAACACTAGAGACAGTCTAGGGAATATGAGTTTATCCCCCCAATGATATGATTTATAGACCTTTAAGTTTAAAATGGCTACTAAACAAGGTGATACTCGTTACTGGGTAGAGACCTAGGAAAGGATCATGAATTATTCTTCCTTGTGCCTATGTTTTAATGGGTAGACCTTAGTATTGGGTAACCTAAAATGAATAAAATAAAGCTGTTAATCAATAAAAGTTGAGTCTTCCATATTCCACGTTTAGAAGCCCTAACTTTTTGTTATTTTACAGCTATGGCTCCATGTCGACTTCCTCGTATGGATTGCAAAGAAGATATCTAGTAGGCTGTGCCAACAGATCTCTACTGGGTAGAGGTTGACGATGATGACACATGGAGGAGGACACTTTGAGAGTTTCAATGCTAAAGTATGTAGAAGTACAAGGGCTCCATTTCAGATGCAATCATGAAAAACTAGTTGGAGGAGGTCGAGTTAGGCTTCAGTTCGATCCATGCACAGATGGAGCACTGGGTGTCCTTGGATGTGACAATTCTGCATGGACCAGCAAGGTTGTGGTGGTTCTTATTCCATGAGGATCGTGAGGAGTCAGTGATATCAAGGGAGGAGTTCCGAGACAATTTTAGAGTCGAGTTTCTTTCTTCAACCACGAAGGTGTCTAGTTTCTAGGAGTATCTGACCCTTCGATAGGGGAGCACTAGTGTATGAGATTTTAAAATTCATTTCAGTAACCTTTTATGATATGCGTTAGACCCATTTCCAGATGAGGAAGAATGGCTGAGGTATTTCAAGGAGGCTTTGTGTCTATAGATCTAGAACCAGGTCACCCCATTTATGCTGAAGACATATCTTGAGGTGCTGGTGATAATAGAGGTCATCGAGAGGACATTGGCCAAAACCGTATCATCACGAGAGGGGAGTCGTTGTGATTCATCATGTTGCAGAGATATGGTACGAGGTTCCTGATTTTTAGAGAACAATAGTTTACATTCAGCTGGGGGTAGTTCCCATCCCTCCACATCTCGTTTCTCCAGGGATGGCAGCCCTTAGGCCTATAACAATGGATCATGAACTTGTTTTTCTTATGGTGGTCTAGGTCATCATCATCGAGAATGCCCGATCGATGTTGTTTCAATGGTGGGGTTCATAAAAAATGTTTCCTGAACAGAGAGCTTCCAACAGTGAGGTCTCAATGTTGAGGTTGATGAACAATGTTCCAGATCAGTGAGGTTCCAATGACGAGGTTCATGAATAGTGTTTTTCCTTTTCTAAATTTTGAGTTCATGAACACGGTTTCTAGCTTCCTACAGATTTTCCCCTTTAACAATTCCTTTTATGTAAAAAGCATTTAAAGCCTTGTTTTAAGTATTCAAAGGCTGATTCAAAGGCCGTAACTCCTATATTAATTTTCCTAAGGCTCAGGATGTTTTTACTTGGTCAAACTGCATGTTTTGATGCAATCCTCTTTTAATAGAAAATCCAGCGTATCTTAAACCACTTCTCCATTAAATCATCTCAATGGGCGAGATATCTTCCTCCCTAATCCATCCTCTTTGTTTTCAGGTGTGAGACGCTCAAACCCTTCATTCCATCATGTAGAAGTTGTGCGAGCAAGAATTCCTCCTTGGAGTAGTTCCCCTCTATTTATGATACAACCAAACAATATCGATCAATCTTCAATATAGGGTATGATCAATCATCATTTTTTTTGGGTTTATCTCCTTCTGTTTCTCTCTTCCCTTTTATGGAATGCTATCTCCATGTTCCTAATGAGATTTTCCTCGGTGTTGGCCGTTGTGGTGGTGTCTCTACATCCTCAGGTGGATACAGTTGTCATAGGGGAGGAGATAATACCCCGTTGTGTGGTTCATTCTTGTATAAAGAACGTGAAGAACCATTTGAGGTAGGGGATTCGTTGATTCTCTTTTCTTTTACATGAAACTATATAGTGAGAATATTTTGTCCTTCTAGATCACAATGGAATTGCCACAATAAATATATAAAAAGGACAAAAAATTGATATCAATTGTATGTTATTGCATCTTGTTTAGATAGATAGTTTGATATCTAAGATTTATTGTTTAGCTTTTCATTCATGACAAAAATTGGTAAAGAACGTAAAGCTGAGAGTAATTGATAATTGTTTGGTTATAGATAAAGAGGATTGTAAATGAATCTAGTTCTTCTTTTTGTTATTTGATTTTAATGAAATTGGTACATTAAGAATGTTTAATTATTTTGATAGTTCACTGTTTAGGTTTCATGAAGTTGGAACCTATTAATAATAAATTAGTTAATACAAGATGGATTAAAGAACTATTTTTTGGATAAAAGATAATTCCATATAGGGTTTTGAGTTACCCTCTTTCTTGTTTAAGGGATAAGTTCCAAATTGGTATGAAGTTTTTTATTTCCTACTGCTTGTGTTGTGATGGGAGCCTGGATGGTTATTGTGATATGTGGGGGTAGGGAGGCCTACTGGTTGTGGAATTAGTTGATGCCTAGGGTAGGGAGATGCATCATTTTATGCATGTGGGTTTTGGGAAGGACACCATGACCAATGAAATGTGTAGGATTTGAATGTTTGGATGCTTGTTGATTCATATTGGTTGTTTACCTACTTTACATTCCCCACTACTCAAGGCAAATAGTATTGTTTACCCTTATTCTGAAAGGGGAAAATACGCATGGGGTATGCCATGTGATATTCTTCTCTAGCTTATCAATGGAGGATGGGTCTATGATCTTGCTATAGGTGTAAACGACTCGATGGGTAGTTCATCTACTCACTGTGTTGAGCCCCCTTATGTTTATTAGAATAGAATGTTTTTCTTGAATGATGGGGAATATGGGAAAGTAATGTTGTAAATAAATAATTGAATAAATGATGCTAACCCATGGGGTTTGAGTTTTCTGGGGCATAATTATGATGTTGTAATTTAAAGGAACATTGAACTTTGAGTGTGATGCTAATGAAATAAATGTAGAAATTGTTAATAGTTAATTAATGATTAAATAATTAATTAACGTAAATTGGATCTAATAAAAATGGAATAAGGTAATGTAATAAATCTATTAAATTGGTCTTGTGCTTATAGGACACCTAGTTTTATAAATGGATTCCAAGAATCTAAGAGACATTAGATACAGTTGAGTCTAAGACTTGGTTATGCCCATAGTGTGGTTATGAGATATAGTATATTCTGTACTTTATGTGTTTCTATATGCTAATCCACCCCTCCATTTAGGGGAACTAACACCCTAGGGATTCTGATCCCTAGGGGTGTTTTCCCATATATTCTTTTGGAAGGAAGGATGGATGACTACCCCCTTTGTCCCTAATCTATTCTATAGGAAGTTACTTGTGCTGGTAGGAACAATAGTTATATTTCCCCATATATATGTGTAGAGGGTTGTAATGACTTGTGGTTATTCACACACATATATTATGGATATATTTTCCTATAGAATACTGTAGGTATAACATGTATAGGCTATGATGGCTTGAGGATTCTTACTCAGTGTATGGGTGGTAATGACATGAGGTATAATACCCGATGTATGATACACATTATGCGAGCTGTAGTGGAACCCAAATCCTACCTGGTTACTTTTCCAATGTGGATGTAGGGTTTTTTTGCACGAGGTGCATGTTATGGTGATTCTTCCAAGTGTCCGCAGGCAAGAATTTTTGGAGAGAGATTCTTAGGACACAATATGTTGGGGCAAAGAGGAAAACTAGTGGGGAAGAAGTAGCGGGTCACCCTTGATATTCTGTATTATATTATACACTCTTGTATGTGGTACGTGGTGAGAGTAGTCATGGAGAGGCTTGTAACATAGTATTCTTTTTTAGGTGACGAGTTAGTTTCACTTGTTGTTCAATGTGGTTTAGCATGATTTCTTTACTATTTCATGAGAGGCTCTAGGGAGAAACCTACTGAGTATACTGTTATAACAAACCAATGTATATATAAACTATTTTCAGGTAAATTCATGTAGGTTGGAGATTAGTCTAGTTTATACTAGTTAGGGGTTTGTAGGAACACTTTATACATCATCGTCACTGCTGTTTTTACTTTCTTTTGGGTACATACAGTTTTCCCCTTTCAGTTTTAGTAGTTTTTCCTGACATTACATATGTGTACTTGGTATTTCTTTTATATTGTAGGCTGACTTTGAGTTGGTTGGTGTCTGTCTTATCTCTATCTTTTTCATGTGTTTTCTTAGAAGGTAATGCCTCACATCTTTGTTTTTACTATACCCTTCATGCTAGTCGCCAACCTGGGGCCTACATGAGGTGCGACTCGGGGGTCATTATCTCCCTTCTCACATTGCCGGCCTAGGAGGGGTACACCTTGAGGGGAGGGGGTCGTGACATGAATAACATAATATTGACATTAAAAACTATTGAATTGGTTTATATCCCCTTAATTGTATCCCTATAAAATGGGACATTCAATAGAAGTGTAAAATGAGTGATATCATCGAACATATTATATGTAATCTTGACATAAAGATGTTTATTTTTTAAGATACATAACATAATTTTTCCTATAATATAGAGTATGTAGGAATAAAATTATTCTATTTGTTTCTATTCCACATTGTTAGGTATGTTGAAACAATATTTTTACTAGCAGACATGAAAAATTGTTTTAAATTCAAAAATTATTTGACAGGTTTTCTTGGGATTCCTTTTTAGACCATTTAGGATTAAATTCATCTTGGGATATCCATATAACCTCTATTAATTATAAAAATATCAAAAAAGTGATAATATATTTTTTTAACAATATAATGTGAATGTGTAATAAAATAGTGAATCATAATTTGATCACACTACTACAATGGAAAATTCTCACTTAATGGAAAAATTAAATTTCCAAAAAAATATGTATATAGATATTCCTTATTTCATGAGGAGTTAAAATTCATATTTATATCAGTTCATGGTAGTGATGTCATTTATGAAAAAACAACACCAAAAATTTAATATTCGTAAATAATAATGTCAGTTTCCAATATATTTTTTAAAAACAAATTAATAGGGTTGAATGATACTAATCATAAAAAGGAATTAACAAATAAAACCTAAATATAAATACCCAAGTGTGTGTGTTAACCATAATATTTTAGTCATTCAAAATTATATACAATTGATATATTCAATTTAAGAATTTTTATTATTATCTAACTCTTTCAACTGAACCATTTCTATACCCCATGCAACAAAAATACAAATCCCACAAAGATATTAATTCTTAAAATTCATTCCTTAATCTCCAACATTCATTATCCCCATATTTTTCACATTTCCTCCCTCATTTTATTATTTATTTTTATTTTTTGTTATTGTTCTTGAGGCTATAAAATACCAGGATAATAGGTACACATAATTAGGTCAATCCGTTACAGTTTTAAAATAGATATGGTAAGAAAAAAATGTATTGGAAAATTATTTTTCATATCCAACTAATATTAAAATAACTTATACATACCCTCAATTAAAAAAAATTACGCACAGGTCATGGTTGAGTGGAATGTTTTCTATAATTTCTATATCAAATAATTTACCCATTAATACTCACAATAAGGATAAAAAAACCTAATGGATTTACAATCATACAATTAATTTTATCAATGATGAATACTAATTTTAACAAAATCACCCATTAATGTCATCATCTTTCTTAATATAACTTGAAATCAGTAAGACAAATTTTTATTAAATGATAAAAAATAAAAATTACAGAAAATTTTACATGTATTTAAAAAATTCAGTGATGATATGAGAATTTAAAATTCATATGAAAAATGGATATGATGAGGGAAAAAAACATAAAATAATATTCCTGAACCAAAAATATTTTAAAAGAAGAAATATAAAAAAATTGAAATGTAATTTATGATAGTATCCACCCTAGTGACTGGAATTTTTAGTTTCTGTATTAAAATTAATGATAATGTTTAATGGAAGGATATAACTTAGTAGGTATCACTGATATATGGATTCATGATGGTGTAGTTATCTATAGGAAAATATATAATGGTTTCATGGAAGTTATATTTCAAATACCCATTAGTGATGACTGTATGTTTGGTTTCATTATTTTTAATCTTCAAAACCATAAAATAATTGATAATGTTGAAAATTAATATTCCAAATATGTGTGAATGAAGATTAAATATGTGTAACATAAATTTTGAATTGTAAATGTGAACTATATTCCAAGTTTAGAACAAATTATGGTGGTTGATTCAGTCATGGGAATCCTTTGATCTTTCCATATATAATTGAGAGTTAGCATACAAATATGTGCATATTATATCTAACCCATTATTCTGAAATTTTATTTATTCACCTACACTATAATTATTATAATTGATATATTTAATGTAACAAAAATCTCTATTATTTATCTTAGTGCAGATATATAAACTGTTTCCAAATAAAAGATAACAATGTTACATAGAAATTTGAGATTTGAAAGATGTGTGGTAAGAAAAAAAGTATCATTGAGTCTAAGATAGAAATAATTTATATTGATATGGACTAATTTTTCTTGATTTTTTTAACACCCTTCTTGAAACATCTACATTCCCATTGGTTTTTTAGTTTCAAGATATAGTCCATCGATTCCTAAACTGATATCACCACAAATGATCTTGTATTCTATTTTTGTAGGAATGCAATGCATGTTCATTTCAAGGATATTTGGATTCTAATAAATTACATAAATAACTATATGTATTTATTTTTTTGGCTAATGATTCTACTTATTTTGACTAATAATTCACTCTCAGAATAATTTCAATGTTACCAAATGAATTTGGGAATGAACCCATAACATCAATACAAAAAACATATAAAAACGAATAGAAACTAAAGGTTTATTGGGGAATTTAATTTCTTTAATATGCATTAACTATCATCTAAATATGATGGCATGCTGTAAACTATTATAGGTATCTTCATATAATGATAGAAATTAAATAATATAATCATTTACAGTATGAGTTGTGGGATTATTACCAAATTTTATGCAATATGAAAGAGTGTGAAAAAACATTAGAAATTTATTAAATTCACCATCAAGAAAATAACATCTTTTCTCTTGATAAATACATGTGTTTGAAAGGCAATGATCATAAAAAATTTACCAATGAGATCTGTGTTTGAGATCCTAATATTTTCTTTTATTGAAATTAGAAAGAATGAAAAATACTACCTATAAATTTACAAAGATATAAAAAAATTTATGGATATCATGTATAATTTTTTTCTAATAACATTTAATTTACATGAACGTGGGGGGATGTATTAATGTTTGAGGGTGCAAAGAACCAACAAATATAGTTAACTACCATAATATTTTATTTTTTAATCTTAAATATCTAAATATTTATCCAACCTTTTCTATGAGTTTTATTTTTTAATGGTTTTTATTTGTTGTCAATAATTTTCATTAAAATATAAATATATTATTGATGTCTATATCTAGATGTAGATATAAAGAATAATATCCTCAAAATTTATCTTTAAGTATCCAATCCTCATAAAAAACATGATAGAACATGGATGGATGATGAAATTAGAATGGTATTTCTCAATTCTTATTCTCTTAATAAATTTCTACAAATTCTTGTATTTTATTGTATGAATATTATTGAATTGATATACATGTTTATGGAAAATTTTCTCTAGTTAGAAAATTGTATAAAATAGTAGAGATGATTTATGTTAAATCCACTGATAATATTTAAAGAATTGTATATTTTTTTTATTAAGAGTAGTTGAGAATATTTTGATTCGCATCAAAAAAATATAATTATATTTTTGAATTACAATGTATTGATGATTAATTTTTGAATAGGTCAATTTCTTTGGAGTTAAAAACATAGAATTATTATTTGTTTTATTCTTCACAGGCCTTTATTAAAAAAAATATAGCCAATGATATCCACCCAAGGAGAACCATATGAAACCACATATGTGAGCTAAGATGAAACATATTGGAGATAAACCATCCATGTGATTCCATGTAAACATATAGCGAGATCATAGATCCCGTAGAGATCACATAGATGAATCATAGCTCTGTGGGAACATACCACCGACATGTATTCCTTTTGGACCTCATAATGATGTTGTGTGGCCCATCAAGGGTTTGTAAGAAGTGTTGAATTTGAAGAAATAGGATTATCTCAATAAAATAGTGGGAAAATGATAGTTAATATTGATAATTTCAACCAAATATAGCTCTAATGTAAAATTAGCATGATATACACACTATTCATGAATAAAAAGTCTTATGCATGTGACTAGTTCTATTCTGTCCCACTGATCTGACATATCTAAAACCTACACAATGTCCTTATCTTCAATTCATAACGAAACCAGAACTAACTGTTATAATTGATTAATAGATACCATTATAGATTAACCCATTCCCATAGAATCATGTATGGTGATCAATGTGAGCATGGAAAATATTATTATATTGATCAATATACATCAACGATACATTTTCAATGTAGATACTAGCTCAAAAATGGATCTACTAACATATAATACAATACTTAGTTACATTGAAATCAAAAACTAAAAGGCATTTTAATATTCCAATGGGAGGTAAATGAGATTTAATTCATGTGAGTCTGCTTCAATAGAGAATCATCCAACTATGTAGAAAATACAATGACTTTTCTATCAAGTAAATAAAGAATAATAGATTAGAAAAATACCTACATCTTTTGGAATTCAAATGAGATGATTAATATGAAATAGTTTTCTTTATTTTTGATGAGTTGTGACATAAAACCTTTCTTGTATGGATTGTGGTAAAACCACTTTATAAATACATATAGAAGGAGGAAAATTCTTCATACATTCACAAACTTCTTTAATAGATTTCATTTTTAGAGAAAAAAGTATAAAAAACAATACATTTATTTGAAGATGTTGGTAGATTACGGAGACTATTAGTAACATGATAGAAGAAGTTCAGTGATCTTATTAGTAAGAAAATATATTTTTTTTCACATTATGATATGTGAATGATCTTTATATATTGCAATGAAATAATTATTTTTTCATAGAAAATAAACCATAAACTCAATCATTTCATGAAGTATAAACATCAGAATTGTAGTTGTCTGAAGATTATAGGATACATTGAAATCTTCATACAAGCTTTGTTACATGAATGAGGGTTTATTATCTACATATATGTGAAAATGATATATCATGTTATCCAATGGGATCACCTTTTTATGTTAAAACTAATTCAACTGAAAAAATAATTATTTTGAAAAGATAATGGAAAATATGGGTTTCCATTCTTGTGAATAATAATATTATAAATATTTATTATATAAAAGTTGTGTTAAACCATGGATAAGAAACAAATTTACAAAAAAATTGATTAATATTTATCTCGGTGGTTTTTGATGATATCACCATGAACATTTCAAATATATGGATATGATAATTTGAGATGCTAAATGCAGTGTAATTAATGTTTATTGAATATTAAATTGAACCAAAAGAGACTGATACTATATTCAATACTGATATTGTATCGATGAATAATAAGTGGGAAATTTTTCATAAAATAGGTGATCAGATATATTTTACCAATTATCATTTGTGTAGGCATAACACAAGAAGAAGTACTAGAAAAAGAAAAGGAATCAAATAGAGAAACATTACTTCAACCGAAGTAATAATGAATGGATTAGTAAAATAATGTATGGATTTTCCAAATAAATCATTAATTGGAAATATTAAAGGAAGAATTTACCATACATATAAGTACTAAAATGGTACAAAATTATTAGTTGGAGCTGTATCATTGGATGAAAATATAGATGATGATTTAAAATAGAAAGGTTTCAAATCAATAATGGATAGAGATTTTATTATGATATGGTATTATATGAAAAATGTGAATAAGAAGGGTCCTATAAAATCTATTTTTATCATTTAAATATTCAAAAGAAATATGATAATATTTTCACTATGAGGCACTAAGATGATATGAGATTTGGAGGCTAATAGATCTCTTATACAAACATAATTAAAATATTCAATATATTACATCATGAATGAAATGTATTCATGAAATTGAGGGGTAAGTATCAAATATACTCTCATATCATAAATATTAATCCAACATTGAGTCAGGTTCCTGGTTTTAACCATTGGTGTGACATAATCATTGTTGGCCTTGGTGTTTTGTCCATAGTGGGATGAATAATTTGATAAATTAAATATATTAATTTAATTTATGAATAAAATTCATGAATTAATCATCCTCTATAAATTCCTACTTATATCCAATTCATATGATTATACTCATAACCTAGATAATTGAGATGATATAATGGTGATGTGTTGGTGGATGATAAGTTTGTTGATTGACTATTGGAATTCTATAGGGGTTACCAATGATAATAGAATTCATGAATCTTACAAGGAATGATGCAGTAACATTATTATTCCATGATTGATTCAAACTTGAGGTAGTATGTTTTTTTATTTTCATTTTCTCCATATTTTTATCCATGGATACATTTGAATTGAATCATATAATAAATTGATTTGTTGGTGAATCTTTTTACATGTATAGGGTTATTTACTTGGGGGTTTGGGAAAATTTATTTAATTTTATTTCATTTCATTCAATATTCTAGTGATAATGAATCAAGTGAATAATGTACATTTCCATGGTTTATTCCATTTTTTATCATGGATTTATTCCCCCAATATTTTAAAGTTCATCACTAGTTTTTCTTTTGGTCAGTGATTCGATTAATAATCCATTACCGATCATTCTGTGACCCTTCTTAAATGAAACAGATCGATAAAATGGGTTGGGTTCAAAATAGATGGGGTGGTGATGGTGATACTATGATGGTGGCTGGTCAAAAGTGAAATGGTATCATATCAGGTTTCCTTATTTCCTATTTTGGTAAGAGGAAATTACACTATGATATAGAATATGGTTTATGATCAGTTTGGATGACCAAAATCTAGTGAATGGGGATGGAAGGACTCAATCATACTTTATCCATGATATTAGGTTGTGATTTATGTGGGATAAATGGTAGATGAAGCATGATGAGATTCATATAATAGTTTCAGATTTCATTGAAAATCATTACTAAATAGTGTGTAGTCCAATGAATATGGGTTGATTAGTCCCACATCTATGGTGGTATAGTTTTCAAATAGAGAATAATAATACGCTCCATGTGAACCAGTGTTAGTGGATCATCATATACCACAGGGGTACGCATGCACAAACAAAAAAAAGAACATGGGCATGGATGGGGTGCTCGAGCATGACTATACAATTCGATACATCTAGGTACATGGAAATGGATAGGTACACACGGATGAATGGTGCGTATAGGCATGGTAAAAGGAACATATTACATACATATAATTGTAAATTTTTAATGGTACCCGTCTTTTACTCTTTATAAATGTCATGTACTTCATCTGAGATAGTTTAGGTCTGTTAATTTTATTAGTATATACTATTTTTAGTTTAGTTTGATTCCTTGGTCCACCCCAAATAGAGTAAAATATATAATTACATCCTAATCATAAGATGGTGATCCCCTATATGGGATTTCTCTATGATAGAATTTAGTGTGTCCATCTGTGTGACTAGTACTGGATTTTATGCCATTCATTATTCATTCTATGCAGGGTCTGTACTATTGGAATGAACACCATGAAAATGGTATTAATCCACTATCTAAATGGATTCTCTAGTTGGGTTGGTGGTGTCTCCATTGTTCCTTGGTTTAATCCTCTATTTAGGTGTTTTTATCTCTGGAGTTATATCATTTACTTCTTTAGAAAGTCCCAATGAGCATGTCCACTCAAATGATTTCCAAAAGGGATAGATTTTCTCTTGGAATGAGTTCATTGAGAATAGTGTTTCCTTGAATACCCAAGAATTATCCTATGGTTGGTAATGTATGATACATCTTTGATAGTTGAAGTATGTTATTTGTATATCTGAGTTTTAATTGGTATCCTTATTGCGGGTCTTTTATCCGAATTGAAACTCCATTGAGTTAATTAGATCGCTACTCTTGATGATTTATTTTTATTGATTTTAGGGTGTCCAAATGTTTATTTTTATACTTAACTTACAGAAACACATGCTTTTAAAACATAGATATTACATATTATTAGAATAACATTCGTTAAATTATACAAAGACACACATGATGATCCAAATGTTATGGCATCTTTGGATACATGGAAACCTAAAAAAACATATTCAAAAGCGAACTGCATAATCTCGCACTATGTTTTCCATCTCAAGAACCCTTCCAATTATATCATACATAATAAATTTAATCATAACACAAAGAAATGAAATATAAGAAAGGGTGATCTCAATTGCTCAGTAAGAGTAATATTAGGGGATATGAAAGCATAACATGAACATAAGGGTATGAGAAAATGAGAACAACATTTTATAACTATTCCATCCATATCATATATCATAATCATGATAAATGGAAAAAAATATTTTAGTTTATAAGACATTAATCAAAAGTAAATCAAAGAAAATGATCTAAGTGAGAATAAAATTTTCATAAGAAATAGTTTTGCAACATACAGATAAGAACATAAAATTGTTTCTATAATAGTCAAGGATCACTACCAAGACTATCACGGAAGAATGGGTTCTCTCCTGAAACCATCATATTTTTCATGTTTCTCTCCCCAAACAATCATATTAGACATGTTTCACTCCTAAGACTATAATATAATAATTTTTGAAGGTATTTACCTTTTTAAATTGTGTTTAAACTCTCTTGGTTGTTGATAATGAAGTGGTTCTTGGTTGTATGGGATGTTTGTTAGGTTTTCTGGTGGGTTTGGACACCAAAAGAAGAGAAAATAAGCCAAATAGGGTGAAGAAAATGATTTTAGCATCGTTGGTTCTAATCATTAACCTACCCAGGGAAATCATGTGGCAAGATCTCCTTTTATATAGAGGCTATCACACATTCACTGCATGGTTCACAAAACCATAAAGGTTCTTCTAGGAATCCTTGTGGATGAACCATGTGACCCTTAAAAGTGGTGATTTCCAATTTTCCTCCCAATCGTATTAATTTATTGCCAAAATTACTCCCCCATTCGCCCCTACATATATGGTGTGTAGAACCCCAAGACGCCTTGAGAGTGGAGGGGTGAATCAGGGTGTCAGATTTGTATTTTAAAGTGACAGATCTTTTTCCAAAAATGGTAGGAACATGTTAAAACTGTATAATGGATATGAACAAAAAATAAATAATCAGATGAAAAGATACCACAAAAAATTTTACATGGTTGACCAAAAAGGGTTACATCCAAGTAGCATAGGCTGACTATTTGTCAATCATACCAAAATCCATTAATCATCACTAGTTGTGGAGTTTAAGAGTTCAGTCATAGTCACTTGGTGCCAGGCGCACTGCCTTTATAATAATTAAAGGACATACCACTACGTCCCTTGAAACACTTTCATCAAATCCCCCTTTCCCACAACCATGAGATAAGTCTTACTCAGTTTATTGACTTGAGGGTGTGTTCAAAAAATTTTCATTGAAGTCTTTTTCTCTGTCCAGAACAAGACACTGCATGCATTGAAGTCATGAGTTAATTCACTTGAAAGTACTGATCACACAAACAAGATATTCGAAAGTATATTTGAAGCATAACACTACACCTGCTCACAATACCTGAACATACACACAAGATTTGGGATATTTCATGCAAGATGACTTTCACACACCCCTACATTCTACGTATCCATTATATTTAGTGAAACTAAATTGATGGGTTCACTTGGTATTTTTAGACTAAAGTACCACCTAGTGCGAAAGATTACCTCAATGTAATTATTTTGTACACAAATATTATGTCTGGAAGATCACCAGATTTTCATTGGAAAAAATATTTATTCTTCCATGGGGTAGATGTCTATTTATAGGCGTTGATGACCCTACACACTTGTTTCTGGTGCGTCTTGGTCGGTACACGCAAGATTATTCATGAGTTCAGAAAACCCCTTTTGGAACAACATTGGCCGCGTAAGATTATTCTGCACAACTTCATCATTCACAAACATTTATGTCCTGCGTGCACATTTTTTATTTTCCATATTTTGATGCACTGATCCCAAATTATTCCTTTCATGCATGTTTACAAACACCCTTTAATCTTGTAAGGAAATCCCTTTTCCATAAAAACTTTTCTCCATATTCAACTTTTAAGACACAAAAATTTGGTAAGAAACGACGCCACTTTCAATATTGTTTCTCACTTGATCTGTATGATCCCTTTCCTAGAAAACATTATAAACATCTAATGAGGATTAATAGTAAAAATAACTATACTCCATTTCTTGCATAGAATGGTCATGGTTCCAATAATCTCCTCTTTTGGTTTGGTTAGCAATCTCTAGGTAATTCGAATAGTGAACCAGCCACTATCAAAACCTAAAATGAAAGAATCAACTCAGCCAACACTCTAAGTATGCATGAGAAATTATCAGTGTATAAAATAAGATGGGAAGCTTGAATTGGGTTCCGATGTTTTAGAATTATTAAAGACTCCTGAGCTATTATCTTACAATGTCATAGAAGCATTACATGTCCTGAATGTATTCCTTCTCCTCCTAACACCAAATTCTCACCGTGTCATAGAAGCATTACATTTCCATTACATGTCCATTACATGTCCATTACATGTCCATTACATGTCCATTACATGTCCATTACATGTCCATTATATTTATAGAATTTATTCCTTCTCCCCCATTGAAAATAAACCCAAATACTGGTATTTGTTTCATTGTATAGTTCAAAACACCCATGGATAGTATCTCCTCGATAAACCTGCATCACATCTACTAACAGATCGAAAACAATTACCATAACTTGGGAGAGGGGAAACATTATAGCCTCCTCATCCACTAAGTGGTGGTTGAACACTGAGGTTCAATCGATGATTCTCAAAAACATGTGATGACAATGGATTGGTCCGTATGTCAACAACTTGATCATCAGTTTCATTGATGAATTGATATCTAATTTCAATTTGATTCACATTAGAATGATGAAAATGATTATTTGTAAGATCAATTGAAATCTTGTTATCACAATTAATCACCATTTTTTGTTTAACATCATCACCAATATCGATCAGTTATTGCTTCATCCGCAGTGGTTGAGTTCATTCATTTGTAGCAGAGATATACTCATCTTCAGAAGTACTGAGAGAAGTTATTTATTGTTTCTAGCTCAACCATCCCACACATTTTTTTTCCTAATATAGAATTCTCTACCACTATTGTATTTTCTATTCACTACATCTCCAGCCCAGTTAGAATTAGATAATTATTATAGTTCACTATATTTTCCTATAGTAATGTATAACCCATAATTATGAGTACCTTGAATGTACATCTTGATTCTTCCTATTGCCACCATATGATCTTCCTTTGAATTAATTTGAAACCGGGCCACCCATATTGTTGAAAAGACAATATAAGACCATGTCATTGTCAGGTATAGTTGGATTCTAATGAATCTCTTGTACATGGTGGGATCAATAGAAGTCCCATACTCATGATTTCCAAGTTTGGTTCCAACCGCAATCGGAGTTGACATTAGTTTGAAGTCATGAATATTAAATTTATTTAGCTCCACTCTTGTATATTTATCTAGTGAAATGATACTATAGTACTTCTTTTGTATCACCTATAACCCCATGAATTATGTGAGCTCACCAATCATAGAAATTTCAAATTCTGACTTCATGTGACTGAACAATTCATCCACTGATCCCTGCATGTTTCCTCCGAAAATAATATCATCATGGTACACCGGTACCATGGACTAATATTTTAAATAATTCTTTACGTAGAGATTGTGATCCAATCCACCTTTTATAAATTTTTTCTTCCTTAGGTATGAATACAACCATTAATACCACTCTTTAGGTTTCTACTTCAAACCATAGAGGGATTTATTTAGTTTACTAACCATTATTTCATCATTTCCAAGAATAAAATCCACTAGAGAAATAATTTCTTCAACATCGACACCTTCAACCTATGAATATCCTTTACATACCAGTCATGACCTGTTTATAACAAGATTTCAATATTCATCTATTTTTTTTGTTGAAAATCCAATTTGTATGAATCACATTATGACCTTCAGGTCTCTTAACTAGGTCCCATGACTGGTTCTTTTCAATCTGATCCAACTCTTCATTCATATATTTAACCCATGATTCATCCGTTGTAGTTTCTTCAAATAAGGATTGTTCCACAACTAAACGAAATGAAAATTGTGCATTACTCTTCAATATTGTTGATTTTTTTGGTGCAGTTCTTTCTCTAATGATATTGGATTGATCTATTTAATCTCTTCTATATTTTTTATGAGGTTCAGATAAGGATTCCTTAGGCATTGTATCTTCAACTAATTATTCTCTTGAATCATCATTTTATTACCTCTAAATGGTTTCCTCTCTTTCATCCACTTCATCATTTGGATCTGTACCATGTCCAAATTCTTCCCCATCATCTATCACATCTTCATAATAATTTTTTGATTCATTTGTGGTTTTGTCTTCAATGATCTTTACGTCACTAGTTTCCATAATTTATCGAAGTTTCTTATTGAATAATTTTTAGGATTTTCTTTTCATGGAGTATCCAAGGAATATTCCTTCAACTTCCATATCACCAGAATTTCCATGATTTTCTTATTGGTTTTGAATAAATCAGTTACTTTTGAAAACACAGAAGTGCTTTAAGGTGGGATTTCATAAATGCAACAACACATATGGTGTCTTGGTTTCATCCATATAGAGACATGTTCGATTTTGAATATATATTGTTGTTTGAACAACCTCATTACAATAATGAAGAGGTATATGGATCTCAATCAACATTGTTCTAGATATATTGTTCACATGGTGATTCCTACACTCTACAACTCTATTTTACTGTAGGGTTCTCATAACTTCCACCTAATGTTGTATTTCATGATTCTAGAGCTAATTATCAAACTCAATGGATGCTTATTCCCTTCCATTATCATATCATTGAACATTAATTGTCCACCCAACATCATTTTCAACAATTCAATGATAAGTATTCTTGCAATAAAGAAATTGTGGTTTCCTGTGTATAACTATCAAACATTCCATTCTACTGTAATCATCTATTAAAAGGACAAAGAACATTTCTCCACATGTTCTAACAACATTTATTAGGCCATATACGTCTGTATGAATGAGGTAAGGAATATTAGATTCTCTTTTCATCATTGGGTGATAAGAACTTCATACCAACATCACCCGAATGCACACATCACACATCTTATCAACTTCACTCTTTAAGTTAGGGATATCCATGATAATATTTAGTTTTGATATCTTTTCCATGTATTATTTATTGATCTTACTTATACTCTACTGCCACAAGTTATTTTCCTCTTAAACCATCAGATAAAAAAAGTCCTCTTTACTGTCAACATCATATAGGTTTCGATCAGTTCTACAACCATTCATGAGATAAGTCCTTGTTCTTCCCTTTATAGTGAACCCCTTTTTATTTAACGCCACTATAAGTCTTGAGTCATAGAGTTTTCCCACACTCAGGAGATTGTGACATAGACCATCCATATATAAAAATTTATTTTTCATTAACTCTCCATTATCCAATTCTGTACATCCACTCTCTTTGATCATCGAAGAACAATCATTATTGAACCTCACTGTTCCATAGAAATTTTTCTTAATATTCATTAATAGTTATTCCTTTCCCATCATATGGGATGGGCATCCACTATTAAGAATCAAAGTGCTATAGTTCTTGGTATCATTGGGAGCAAATTCAGCAAGATTGAATTTCTCAATCTTTTATCTTTTCCTTCCATGAAATGTTATATTGAGTGAAGGATGATGATAGATTTTCAAATATATTTTTTTTGGGAATAAGTTCATTATAATTACACTCTTTTTTGGAGGATAAAACCTATTTTAAGGAGAAACCCCATCTATTTGGTGAGTGTTGACTTGTTTCTGTGCTCTGTAGGAATTGTTTTCTTCATTCCTTTTCCTGCAATATACAACATCATTGAAAAAGTTAGATAAATTAAAACAATATCCACTGAACCCATTTCTTCTATAAGAAGTTGGGTATGAATTCATTCTATCCTGTTGACCTTATAACTCCCCCTGATTAAAATAACTCATTACCTCTTCACAGTATGACATGGTGTGACCGAGATTTCCACAGAACTGATGTTTCATAAGTGAAAATGTCTTTTGACATGGATAATTTCTCATGTCCCCTTCCTTATAATAAGATTTTTACTGGTGATTATTTCTGAAATCTTGTGATTTTTTTCAGATATCCATCCAGTTTGGCTTGGGAATTTTTTTATTTGGACTTTAGGTGACTTTGCAACATTTCCAACTACCAGATTTCCTTTATTTCATCTCATCTTATTCCTAGTATTTGATGATTCCGCATCACAACCAATTCCAATGTTCCCCATGCATGTGGGTAATTAATCTTTAAAAATATTTTCAACTCCATCAGATCCATACTTACCTTTCACTAGTAATTCTGCATCTGAAAATTATCCAAACTCTATTTTATTCAATGACTTTTTTTAGTTTCATTGACATTGAAGTTTACTCATAAGAGTAACAACATCTTCTTTAAGAACCTCAATAGTTTTAGACCACTCTTTCAATTTGGAGGTAAGATCATTTATGACCATTTCCTATTCTATAATTAAGAAAATTAGTTTCACAATATATTCTATTCTTTCAATGATTTAAGACTGTAATTTTTCAAATTATTTCATTCGTTCAATTTTTTCTTTAAGAGGATCTACATATTCAGATGATTCTTCCACAACTTCTCTCCATTTTTTCATCTTCTACATTGATTATCTGTAGATTTGTTTCTTGATGATTTTATCTTTTCTACATTATCCATCATAGAAGTGGGTTTCTCAGATTTAAATTCTGGTTATTCTTCCTCAAAGAAGTCCTTATCACTATAATCATTTTCTTCATTGAGAAAACTATTACACTGTAATTTCTTTCATAAAATTAATTTTTACCTTTTAGAAAATATCTTCTTAGGATTTTTTGATTTTCCAGCATCAATTTCATTATCATCAGCATCATTAATGTAACCTCCTCAAATATCTTGTTTTTCCATGGCATTGAATTCCATCTACTTGCTAACACCCCCTATCACATCCTTTGATTTCAATCTCATTTCACATGCATTAAAACTACTTAGAAGAACACCCAATGAAATATTGTACAAATATATTTATTCAAGGGTAGACACTTTATGATTGTAGAGATGTGGAAGCTTTCTAATAATTTTCTTCCTTGTATCAATTTCATTCATTTCATCTCTAAGTCCTTGAATTTATCTTACAAATTTTATTATTCGATTGAAGAAGGAATCTGCATTTTCATCAGGACGCATCTTAAGATCATCATACCTATTTCTCAACAATTATAGTTTATCCCTATTTACATTTATGTCCCCATCATAAATATTATATATATTTTCCCATATAATTAGTTGATGTACAACTCATCACTTTTAGATAAATTTGATCATAAAGTGTTGTAGTAAGTGGATTCTCTATTTTGGCGTCAACATCAAGCATCTTTCCATATTTTTCTGTCATTGAAATACCTATACGATCTGTGACTTATATTCCTTACATAGTAGCAAACAATACTCCCATTATAATAAATATTAGATGATGTCTCATCATTTTTTTCCATATCTAGAAGTTTTTTCCATCAAAGAGGGGTACTCCCCTGGCATTCATTGAATTATCCATGAAGTAATAAGAACAAATTTAACATTCAAAAACCTCATTTTGATACCACTAGAAAAACCCTAGGATGCCCCGAGAGGGGAGGGATGAATCAGGGTGTCAACCTTTTCTTTTAATGTGGAAAATCTTATTTCCACGGTGGTAGGAATGTGTTGAACCTGTATGATGGATATAGACAACAATTAAATAATCAAATTCAAAGATACCACCTAACACTTTACTTAGTTCACCATACAGGGATACATCCAAGGAGAATATACCGAATGTGTGTCGGTCATACCAAAATCCACTAATATTTACTAGTTGTGGAGTACAAGAGTTCATTCATAGTCCCTCTGTGCCAGGAACACTACCTTTACAACAATTATGGGAGATCCCCCTACATCCCATAGAACACTTATGTTGACTCCCCCTTTCCCACTACCCTAAGAGAAATCTTACTCAGTTGATTGAATTGAGGGTCTCTACAATATATTTTCATTGAATACCTTTTTTTAGTCCAGCATGATACACTGCTTGCATCGAATTCATGAACTTATGAACTTGAAATCATTGATCAGATAAACAGAATATTCAAAAGCCTGTCTGAATCTTAACACTACACTTAAGTACAATTCTTGAACTTGCACAAAATATTTGGGATTTTTCTCACAAGTTGAGATCTGCAAACCCCTACTTTCTACACAACCCATATATTTCATGAAACGACACCTAAGGGTTCACTTGGTCTTTCTAGACTAAAATAGAACCTTGCGTGCAATATTACCTCTCTTCAATTCTTTTGCGCGAAAATATTTCCAGCGGTAGAGAAATTTGATTTTCGTTGGAAAAATTAGAGTCTTCCATGGGGATAGATGCTTATTTATTGGCCTCTATGACCATGCACACAAGTTTCCAACATGTCTTTTTCGGTGCATGCTAGATTCTTCAAGGGGATGCAAAACTCCACTTGACATCACATTGGGCACATAAGATTCTTCCGCGCAACCTCATATTTCACACTCATATAAGTCTTTCACACACTTATTTCCTTTTGCATATTTTGATGCATTGATCCCAAATTAGGCCTTGCATGCAAGTTTCAAAAAAACCTTCCATATTGTGTGCAACTACCTTTACTATAGGACCCCGGGACACCCTGAGAGGGGATGGGTGAATTAGGGTGTCAAATTTTTCTTCTTAAAGTTGTGGATCTTGTTCCCACGTTGGAAGGAACTACTTAAACCTGAATGATGGATATGATCAGTAATGAAACATTCACATGCAGAGAGATGACACAACTATTTTTACGTGGTTCACCACTAAGGGATACGTCCAAGGAGCATACGCTGACAGGTTGTCGGTCGTACCTAAATATACTATGCTTCACTAGCTGTATATTACAATTGTTCGAGCACAGTCACTCTGTCCCAGGCTCACTGCCTTTACAAAGGTTTAGGGATAGCTCACTGCTTCCCTCGGGTCACTCCCATTGACTCCCCCTGGCTCACTACCATTGGTGAAGTAACAGTCAATTTATAGACATAAAGGTCTCTTCAATAGATAGACATGAAGTTCTTTGTCTCCTGTTCTGCATGAGACTTTCCTTGCATCAGGGTTCAGAGTTGATGCTCTTTTTAGTTCAATCCTTCTTCTTTAGTGCAATGACTGAATTCACTAGATCCCCTTGTATTCGTTTTCTTGAATCACAATCACTTGTGTGATTTCTCAATAAATGATTCTCTGTTGAAGTCCAAAGTTCATCCACTTTTGAATACCACTTTTTTCCCTATCCACTGGGTGAAAAACCTTTGGAAAGGGCCTTCACGAAGTACCCTACTTCACAAGGCTCCCAATTTTTCAAAGCTCAAAAAATCCTTCGTGGAGTCCCTGCCTTTTCGTGAAGCTCAATCGCAAAGCACTCTCACGATGCTCCAACCGTCACAATGCTTGGCTGTCACAGAGCTCCTGCCTCTTTGCGAAGCTCACTGAGCCAACACAGGGTGCACGACTTTCACAGAGCTAGAATAGCCGCCGCGAAGCTCCTCTTTCATGAAGCACTCTGCCTTCACGAGTGACCTTTGAGAACCGAGAGCAAAGGATTTTTTTGAGAGCTCTCTCTCTCCTTCTCTCAAGGGGGTCGACCTGTATTTATAGGCAATTCCACCGACCCTCAAACGTTTCATGCGAAGTCAATGCCACGTCAGCTCAAATTGCGAAGCTCTGAATTTCCCATCAGAATTCTTTCAAAATCACGAAGCACTATGGCAATTTTCTATTTGCAGAGCTTGTCATAATCGTGGAGCATCCCGTCAATTACTTCGCAACTTCTCCATGAAGCTCCCTTGCAAAGCCCTTCATCGCCACAAAGCTCCCTTGCAAAGCCCTTCACCGCCGCGATGCGCTTCAACTATGCCGTTCGCGAAGCTTTGACGTAATCGTGAAGACTCACCACCTCCATTCTTCTGGTCTTCTCAATTTACAAACCATGCATCCTCTCTTCACGAAATTCATGCCTTTTCCATATTTGGTTATTATCTTCATGGAAATCCACTTTTCGCAATGCTAAGCAACTTCCAAATTTTGGACCCCAAAAATTTGGCAAACACTGGAAAATGGCACCACCTTGTATCTGCTCATTTTTTCACCTCCAGATCATCCATTCCTTTGTCGATGTTCCTTGAATAAAACATGGATCATTATCCACAGTCCTCGAACTCGACATGCCACCATGTAATCTCCTTTTTCAACAAATTTGTTTGTCGTCTGTTTGCTTTGTCAACAAGCACGATCACCTCAACAACACTTCTTCTTGGTGATATGTATCCTTCAGCAACTCTTTTGCTTTTATCACAAATTACACTATTGTGATATGTATTCTTTAAAGGCATATCTTCAGCATCATCATCTTCTATGAAAATGTGATGTGCATGGCTATCATAGAATTACAATCATTGCACGACCTTCTTAGAATTCTAATCATTGGCACATTGTCTTATTCATCAACCATCATGATCAACTTCATGCAAACCATGTGATTCTATTCATCAAGAAGTCTCTTGCATGGTTCTCATGAAATCATGAGTAATTTCATGGTCTTCATCAAAACCCATGGTTCTCATTAAATAATGAGGAATTGCATGGACTTCATCAAAACAACCCCATTCTTCTTTAATCATCCTCATATGGATTACACCTCACATTCTTCATTGTTGTAAACAATGTATCACCTTCGACACATGTTCTTTGAACTTACTATCAGTACAACAATCGTCTGAATCACAATTCCTTAACTTTAGCGGAGTACTTCATTATCTCCTTCATTTTGATCTTCCAATCCTCCATTTCATTGGAGTACTTATTTATCTCCTTCATTTTGATCTTCATTGACAACTATTGACAACAAATAAAAACTTACACACAAGGTGGTTCCAACAATCTCCCCCTTTGTATTTTGTTGTCAATACCTTATATATCTTCTGAAATGAATTTGTCAACATCAAAATGAGAATCTTCTCTTCAATGAACTTTTCTTTTCAAAAATTCATTTCACTTTCTCTCCCCCTTATTGAAAAGAAATACAAAATGCATGGTAGGGAGGGTATCAATCCATACTTAAGCGATGTTTCATTAATCATTTCACTCTAATTATACTTGAGCAATGCTCGATGTAGAAAAAAAGAGGATTTGATTAAGTCAACAAGGATGCCCATTATTCACAAATCACGATACCAACATGAGATGAGAACTCATGTATTTTTTCTTCAAGGGTTTACCACTTTTATTTCAGGCATAAGAAATAAAATGTGATAGGGAATGATCAACCTGAAATTCCTTCACTTACATCAGCAAACTGATCAAAAACATTCAGTTGCTATCTGCAGGATAAGTGACCTTGGGGCACATCCATTCTTCTTATGTCACAGATCAATTCAGTTACTCCCCCTTTGTAGAATGATATTTGATCTGAGTAACCAAGGGATAGAGATTGAGAAATGACATACCTTCTCCATTGACACGTTATTTAATAAATTCACAGAGTAACTACTTTTGAGTCCAGTTGGAGTTGATATTGATTGACACAGTGATTATGGAAGCTTATTCATTTTTCTCCCCCTCAAGGGAAACACTCCTCATCATCTTCATCAAGAGTGATCCTTCATCATCATAATCTTTGAATATCAATTGAATAATATACTAAGGATGGAAACTTTTTTATCTTGGCTATCAAGAGTTGACATCATTCACTACTTCTCAAGTTCTCCCCCTGAGAGAATGCTTCACCTTCAATTCCATGCATTATTAGCACAAATACAATACACAAATGAATAAGGGAATAAGGTGGTTCCTCCTTGCTTCATCAATAAGATCTGCATGGTTGAAGTTCTTTTCTCAACCAAGTTCCTCTGTTCACTCCAGTCTTCATGCCCGCACATTTGAACATATGTTCTGACATCTGTTAGTGTGGCATGGATCTGTTCACATAATCTTCTGGTTTGTGTGAAGAATTGTTCTACTTAACATCCATCAGGAATGATAAATTCTTACTCCTCTTAAGGAATGCTTCTTGTTCTGGTATTAAGGTTAGACAACCTTTTGGAATGTGACCAGATTTCTTACACCTCTCACATAGAACTTCTTTGACATGTGTGTTTCTCTTGGTTTGTAATCTCTCATGCACGGTGTCTTCATCATGTGAAAGTTTTTCTTTTCCTTTGTCACCAGCCTTGGCCTTTTCATCTTCAAGTTTCCTCATTCTTTTCAAATCTTCAAGCCAGATGACTAATATGTCATTTGGAACTGTTGCAGCTGGTTTGGATCTTCCACATGGGTTCATCTGAGTGTCATCCCACTTTGTTTATCTTTGGGATTAATGAACCATCAATTTCATGGATCTAAAATCCCGGGGTTTCTCAGCTCCCCTACTTGAGATCTTCTTGGGAAAATGTGTGTTCACAAAATTCTTCTGATTTCTTCCCAAGGTACTTTATTTATGATTAACCGACATCAGAGGTCTTATTTTCTTATCAATAGTGAAATCATGTTGATATGGACATGTGCCTGCCTTGTGACCACTGCTGTTGCATACATCACAAATGTTATCAAGAACTTCAAATCTGTTTGCAGTAAACAGATGCTTCTGGACCTGCGGATGTTGCTTATACTTCTCTAGCTTCCTTCCCTTTGATATAAGATTTCCTTGTGATTTTCCATATAAGGGATTATAAAAACAATCCAATGCACAGTGCCCAAATCTTTTGCAGAACCAACATTGGCCCACAAATATTTTCTTCTTTTTTTCTTCTGTGTGAGGTTGTTAGGCCATATTCTTAGCTTTTGTGATCTACTTGAGGAAACAACTTACTCCTTTTGCTTCTCATCCACCCTAGCCATGGTGGTAGGTTTATTCCTCTCACCTTTACTCATCCACACTTGCTTAGAACTTTTCTTCCAACCTGCACTGATTGTAGGAACGTATTTAGAAACATGAGTACAAGATGGTTTGGATGGTACCTTCACTTTCTCATTTGCTTGTGATAGATCAATGAGTGAAGTCATGATCTTATTATCACATGTTGGAGGACTTTTGACAATAGAATACTCCAGTGAGCATTGAGTACCAGCAACGACTGATTATTGAGGTGGACACTCAAGAGTTGTCATAATCTTCTTGTCACATGTTGGAGGTACTTCATCTTTAGTATCCTCCAATGAACATTGAGTACCAGCATCTCCTGTTTCATTCTTCTGTGGAGTCTCAATATGTGTCTTCTCAAGATTTGTCAATTGGGCTTCCAATTTTTGACTTTCATTATTGAGGATGATCTTCTGATCTTCAATCATGATAATCTTCTCTTCACAAGTCTTCTTAAATCTTTCAACCTCATCCTCATGCATCTTAACTTTGTTTTGTAACAAAGAGTCAAGTTCCTTGAATTTCATGGAAGTTTATTCCAAAAAAAACTCTTGACTTCATTGCTCTACTTCAGCTTAGCTTCAAGTGAATGGATCCTTTCTTTTAGAGTCTTATTCACTTCCACTTTTTCTTCAAATACTTTCACTTGTTTGGTGAGCTTCATACTTTCCATAAATTTTCTTTCCAACACCTTTTCCATATTGACAGCTTCCCTTTCTAATCGAGTGATCTCAACCTACATAGATTGGAATAGGCTAAAAATAATCTAAACCCTTTCTTCAGGAATATCATGCAGATATGTTTTGAGTTTTTCCTGAAAGCATGAATTAGGGGTGTCATCCTTTCCTCTGGAAGAATCTTGAGCCACCTGATCGATACTTTCCAAGACTGATGTTTCTTCATTATTGGAATGGCATGGAGAACAAGACACTGCATCTTCTTTGGATATGAGGGACTTCTTCAACTGCTTCTTCTCTTTCTTTTTCCTGTTCGTCATGGTCTTGCTAGATGTAGACTTCTGCCCAGAAATGACTACGTCATTATCAAGACTGATCTTCACTGTTGACTTTAGGAAAGAAAATCAAATCCTTTTCTCTATAGAATTACTAGAGAATATCCAATATACATTAACCTGACTCTGATACCACTTGTAGGACCCCGGGACACCCTGAGAGGGGAGGGGTGAATCAGGGTGTCAACTTTTTCTTCTTAAAGTTGTGGATCTTGTTCCCACGTTGGTAGGAACTACTTAAACCTATATGATGGATATGATCAGCAATAAAACATTCACATGTAGAGAGATGACACAGCTATTTTTACTTGGTTCACCACTAAGGGCTATGTCCAAGGAGCATAAGCCGACAGGTTGTCGGTCATACCTAAATCCACTATGCTTCACTAGTTATAGATTACAATTGTTCGGGCACAGTCACTCTGTCCCAGGCTCACTGACTTTACAAAGGTTTAGGGATAGCTCACTGCTTCCCTCAGGTCACTCCTATTGACTCCCCCTAGCTCACTGCCGTTGGTGAAGTCACACTCAGTTTATAGACGTGAAGGTCTCTTCAATAGACAGAAATGAAGTTATTTGTCTCCTGTTCAGCATGAGACTTTGCTTGCATCAGGGTTCAGAGTTGATTCTCTTTTTAGTTCAATCCTTCTTCTTTAGTGCAATGACTGAATGCACTAGATCCCCTTGTCTTCGTTTGCCTGAATCACAATCACTTGTGTGATTTCTCAATAAATGATTCTCTATTGAAGTCCAAATTTCATCCACTGATGAATACCCCTTTTTCCCCTGTCCACTGGGCGAACAACATTTGGAAAGGGCCTTCACGAAGTACCATACTTCGCAAGGCTCCCAATTTTTCAAAGCTCAAACAGGCCTTCACAGAGTCCCTACCTTTTCGTGAAGCTCAATCGCGAAGAACTCTCGCGATGCTCCAGCCATCGCAATGCTTGGCTTTCACGGAGCTCCTGCCTCTTCGCGAAGCTCACTGAGCCAACACGGGGCGCACGACTTTCGTGGAGCTAGAATAGCCGCCGCGAAGCTCCTCTTTCATGAAGCACTCTGCCTTTACGAGTGACCTTTGAAAACCAAGATCAAAGGATTTTTGTTGAGAGCTCTCTCCCATTCTCTCGAGGGGGTCGACCTGTATTTATAGGCAATTCCACCGACCCTCGAACTTTCCGCATGAAGTCAATGACACGTCAACTCAAATCGTGAAGCTCTGAAGTTCCTGTCGGAATTCTCTCAAAATCGCGAAGCACTACGGAAATTTTCTATTCATGGAGCTCGTCGTAATCGCATAGCATACCATCAATTACTTCGAAACTTTGCCGCGAAGCTCCCTCGCAAAGCCCTTCATCTCCGCGAAGCTCCCTTGCAAAGCCCTTCACCACTGCGATGCGCTTCAACTCTTCCCTTCGCGAAGCTTTGATGTAATTGCGAAGACTCACCGCCACCATTATTCTGGTATTCTCGATTTCCAAACCATGCATACTCTTTTCGCGAAATTCATGCATTTTCCATATTTAATTATTATCTTCATGGAAATCCACTTTTTGCGATGCTCAGCAACTTCTAGATTTTGGACACCAAAAATTTGGCAATCATTGGAAAATGGTTCCACCTTGTATCTGCTCTTTTTTTGCCTCCAAATCATCCATTCCTTTGTCGATGTTCCTTGAATAAATCATAGATCATTATCCATAGTCCTTTAACTCGACATGCCACCATGGAATCTCCTTTGTCAACAAATTTGTTTGTCGTTTGTTTGCTTTTTCAACAAGCATGATCACCTCATTAGCACTTCTTCTTGGTGATATGTATCCTTCAGCAACTCTTCTACTTTTATAAAAAATTCCACTATTGTGATATGTATGCTTTGAAGGCATAGCTTCAGCATCATCATCTTCCATGACAATGTGATGTGCATGGCTATCGCAGAATTCCAATCATTGCACGACCTTCTTAGAATTCCAATCACTGGAACATTGTCTTCTTCATCAACCATCATAATCAAATTCATGCAAACCATGTGATTCTATTCATCAAGATGTCTCTTGCATGGTTCTCATGCAATCATGAGTAATTGCATGGTCTTCATCAAAACCCATGGTTCTCATCCAGTAATGAGGAATTGCATGGACTTCATCAAAACAACCCCATTATTCTTTAATCATCCTCAAGATGGATTACACCTCACATTCATCATTGTTGTAAACAATGTATCACCTTTGGCACATGTTCTTTGAACTTACTATCAGTACAAAAATCATCTGAATCACCATTCCTCGACATCAGCAGAGTACTTCATGATCTCCTTCATTTTGATCTTCCAATCCTCTATTTCATTAGAGTACATCTTTATCTCCTTCATTTTTATCTTCATTGACAACTATTGACAAAAAATATAAACTTATACATAAGGTGGTTTCAACATTTACCAAAAACACTTCTCTCCATATTCCACTTTTGGACCTACACATTTGGAAAACACTGATAAATGATGCCATATTTCATACTATTTCCCACTTAAACTGTATGATACCTTTCATGGAAAACATTATGAACATCCTTTAATGATTGAAAACAAACAAAAACTATACTACATTTCCTACATAAAATGGTCATGGTTTCAATATGGTGATGAATATGTGACCCACTCCTCCTCCATGGGGCATTCTCCTTCGATTATTGGGTGTTTGGAGTGATGTTTAGTGTGAATCAAAAGATTAATGTTATTATAACACTATTTCTTATTTATTTTTTAGGATTGGGGACCATGTAATCCTTATTCATATTCCAAACCCCTATATCCTTGTTTTTCAATCGGGTTTAGGGTTTTTTATTCAATATTGTGGTTTATATGAATTAAAGGACAAGGTTATGTGTGTGGATGGTTATGTAATTTAGGTAGGTGGTCTTAAATCTTTTTCCCATAGTATCATTATTATAAATGTACATGTGTTTGTTCCAATGTAATTGATTGTTTCATTTCAATGAAATTTTATAGGTGAAGTGATTTGGGATCTTTCCATAGTTTTTCTCCATGAAATTACTTGTATGAATGCATGAGAAATTGGATATCCATCTGATTTTTATAGCAAGTACACCATGGTTATTGATTTTATTTCTCTACATGTTGTTTATCAATTATACCTATGGATGATATTTATATTTTATTTTGACTATGATAAGTGGTCATATTCACCCCAACACATCTCTATCGACCCGTGTTTCTAGTTGACATCCTTTTTGTACAGGGAGGCTCCCCTAAGGTTTTGTGATGACTTAGCCTCGAGCACCAGTTAAGTGGATACCAGGATGGGTATGTTACAAAGTGGTATCATGGGAGAGTATTTTTTCTTAATAATTTAGGAATGGTAGATAGGATATGTGGATCTTCTCAAAAGTAGCTAATGATCTCATGTTTGGGTGGTTGTAGCCCCATATACGATGGAAACCCCATGTTTCCATGGTTAAGAGTTGTTGTTTTGATCTGTTATTTTATGATAGGATGATACTTCCACCTCAAGTGGTTCAGAAGTAAGTGATGTTATTGATTTATGATGTTTTATATCTTGTCATGGTATGTATTGAAAGGGTGTGTGAGTTCATGCATCATCCTTGGAACATAAGAGTGAAATGTCGTCAATATATTGCTTGTGATTGATAGTTATTTGGGACTCACATGTTAGTAGTTTCTTTTCTACTCATGGTTTGAGAATATTGACCCCTCATAGAAATGGATTTTAATGAATGATTTTTGAAATATAAATTTTAATAAATAATGAATTTTTCAAATTTTGGGTTAATAAAATGTTTTTTTAAATGTCAAATGACTATTTTTTAAATGGATTGTTTTAAAATGTGAAACCTTTCATTTTAAATACTAATTTTTAATTAATAATAGGTAAGGTAAAATGATTGAACTTTTATGGAAATTAGTGGTGGGTAACCATTGTGTTGGTAGTTAACCCTAGGTATGGGTGGTTTGGGAAGTGTGAGTTCCTTATTTTTGATACATTAGGTTATGGGATATGAGACGCTAATTTGATTGGATGTCATAGTTAATGGAATTAATATTTTTGTCAATTTGGTTAGGTTATTACCTTAAAATTTTGAAACAACATATGTTAATGTGGATGTGGTGACCCTTGTGGAATAAGACCTTTCGAGTTGTGTTTCTGACCCTAGATTGAGTTTTTTGATCATGGTCTAGATGTATATGTGAGAGTATCATTGGTGTGGGACCTAGAGTAAATGGATACATTGTGGGTAAGATAGAGTTTTTTTGGAATAGGGGTATGATTTCTGCCTGTGATCAGTGGTCTGTTTGAGGTTTGATGTGTATATATTAAAGGGATATCCAATGTTTATTATTAAGTGGGACAAAAATTTAGGGAGTCGGTATTGTTTTAATTTCATTGAGATAAGGGAGAGTGGTCGACCAGAGTTTCTAGTGATTTTGGGTGTGTATGTAACTGTTGGATTTTTTAGACATTGGAACTGGAACCTAGAAAGTGTTTTCTAGTGTGGGTATGGACTAGAGAGAAAAGTGTTAAGGTTAATGGTTTTTGTGATGCGACCTGATTTGTGTTTATGAGTTGATATTCTTGGGAAATTGAGGATAAACATAATGGAAGATGGTATAACATTTAAGGTTCCTTAGGATGTGAATCACATGTGGTTACTTGATATATGGAATCAATTTATGGTTAGTGTTGTCGATTGTGGTAAAAGTTCATTGTTATACATTTATATCACCTCATGGAAGAACATGAGTGCACAGTTTTGGTTGTAAATATTGATGTTAAGGGAAGTATCATTTGGAGACCTAAATCTATGGGTTTGATGGTGGTTAATTCAGAAAATCAATATTGATTTGGGAAGACAAGGTAAGGGTGAAAAATCATGGAAGGATGATTTTGTTTTAGAGCTGACACCCAAGGTGGGGATGGTCACATGGTTGGGATTAGTTGTATGAATCATATGGTTGTTGGGTGTGCCATTAAGAAATAATTGAGTCTGAAGAGCCTGAAGGATTAGGTGGAATGGTTCGATGTTTGAGCAGGCGTTAAGGCCTAGGTCTGGTGATGTAAGATGTGTGTGACCAATAGTCGGGTCACATGTTTGGTTATAGGAATTTGTGATACCTTGATGGATCTGATGTGGTCTAGATGTGGGAACATTCCTGGAAGGAATGATACCATTGTTAATGGGTGAATAGGTGGAACATAATGATCACTTTTTGTTCTTATATATGATCACATTGGGAATCACAAGTTAAACATGAGAAAATTGGGGTTTTGATCTATTTGGGGGTGGTTGTTTTTGCATGAAAATACCCAAGGTCATATTGGAAGTACACTATTGTACTGATGGAAATGGTTGAACAAGGATGGTTGGTTCATGATCTCTTGGAAGAGGGTCATGAGGTGGTTCTGAGTTTTGGTTGGAAATTCCATTTGAGTGATAGTGATTGAGTGTTGATGAGGCATTGGTGAGTAGGTAATACTTAAGATTTTGGCGGGTAAACCCTTCCCCATGGTGGGAGGTGATGATGGTTATGTATTTTTTTGGTTCCATTCGTCAAAATATTAATATCTTAATTTTAGATAGAAAAAATATTTCTATATATATTAACCTCATCCTGGGAATGGTGAGAGAGTTATGTATTTACACATTGAAAATGAAATATGTTATGGATGGAAATAGTATCACTTGGAGGATACACTCATGGAGTTGTATGTGTGTGGGAGCCGTATGGGGGGGGGGGGAGTACCCCATAAACCTATAACATGATAGGTCATTAGGATGGACCATATATTGAAAAATGCGACAGTTTACATTCTCATATGCTAGGAATGAGTAATGGGTGATGATTATTTTATTGCTCTAGTGGAAGATGGAAGTCAATGTCCATATTTTGGGGTTCATCTTGTGATCGAAGCGTGAGTTGTGGTGTTCCAAATTTATCAAAGAACATTGTGACTATGAAACTCCGAAGGTGGGTAATGTTATGTTAGTCATATATGTGTAGTGAAAACTACGAAGTTGATATTTTGAAATTGAGTAGCTAATGTGAATCATTTGAGTTACATGTTTGGGTTTCCTCGGGGAAGGACATGTGGGTCATAGATGTGGAAGTTGATTGAGACAAGCATTGGATTTAGTCTTAGGGTAGTTCAAAGAGAAATACAAGATTCCTTTGTTAGATTCAATGATTGGAATGATAATAGAAGACAACAGCTGAGGGAAATGGAGGTTTTGTTCTACAACCTCAACATAAGATGAACATGGACTAATACATGTGATTTTTGGCGACCAGAGAAGGTATTTGAGTGTAAAATAATTTTGGTCCATGTGAATTAGTGGCATTCAAACTATAAAACCCCTATATTAGTGGAAATTTACATTACATCATTATTGTGGATAATTTCATATATTAAACAAAAAAAATGCCGAAAGATCATATTTGTTTAGTGCCTTTGGAAAACTGAAAACATAAACAACTAGATCATAACACATCGACTTGTTATGAAGAATATTTCATCATAACAAGAACCCTGTTTGACTTATGACTCTTAATACCTTTATTCTTATCATGGGGAAAAGAAACAAAAGAAATGGTCAGCTCAGATGCTCAGTATGGGTAAACAAGGGAGAAACAAAAGAATAACATGAAAATAACGGTATAATAACATAAGAATAACATTTGAAGATAATACCCTTGATATAAGAGATCAAACAAAATATTCATTTCATAAATATTGGTAGTTTATAAGAAATAAAACACAAGTGAGTCAACAGAATAATCCATGAAAGAAAAAGAGATAAATAAGATGTGGAATTATGAAAGACACATGAGCATATAAAATTATTTCCATAATAGTCAATGTATCACTACTAAGGCCATATTAGTATTATGGGTTCACTCTATATACCATATTTGTAGTCATGGTTCACTCACATTACCATATTAGTAGTCAAGGATCACTCTTAAGATCATCTTAGTAGAAAAATTCCATTACTAAACCAAATTCACTCCTAGTTCCAACAATGTATATATCATGAGATGTAAATATTTAACCAATGGATTGGAGGGAGATATAGATCCCACCCATCATATAATGAGAACTATATATATGTAGTCTATAAGAACAAAAATTATTTATCATATCTGAAACCATGGAATGGAATAGGTTTTATAAACAATATTCAATAAAAACATAACCCATGAAAAAGAAATGGGTTCCAAAAAAAATTATTCCATAATAAACATAAATTTTTTTAAAAAATAATAAAAATTATATCATTGAATAATATACCTATTAAAACATAAGTAAAATTAAATAATGTTATCTTAGATGAAAAATAATTTTGGGAAGTTAGTCAAAAAAAAATTTAAAAGAAAATATCTTTTCTACCATAAAAATGCTTACTTTTAATAAAATACCGTACAATTTTAAAAGGAATAATTTTCATTTAAAATAAACTTGTAATTTTATAAGGGAATATTCCAATATTTAAGGCTTCATGATAGTGTACATTTTCATTAATTTTTTTTTAAGTTAAAAAAATTCTTTTTGTACTTTTTCCAGAAAAGTCACAAAGTTCGTATTCTGGAAAATTGTATTAATATTCTATTCAAACCATGTTAAAAAGGGTAAAAACTACTTTAATAATAAAAAATATAGTAGTAAAAAATTATAATTTTTTTTTGAAAAAATCAACATGGAAGATAAATATTCCCTAATAAATACATAAAACAAAAACAATTCCAAATATTGATGAGATTTTGAAATAAATACCCATCTATTTATAATTAGTAGAATCACATTCCCCTTGAAAGAAAGAAAATTATTCAAATATAAAAATACCATAACATTCTATATAATAATCATAAAATATGTTAATGGGTATTATATGCACCATGTATAAGAAACAAGTTATGCATGTGTCATGTGTCTCAAATAAATAATGGTGAGACAAAAATACATTACCTTAAGTCTTGACTTATTTAATACAAATTAAAAAAACATGTATAATAAATATTTATTTATTATACATATACCATATAATCATGTTAGTATATATATATTTTATATGTTATTTTATTATTACTTAATATTACCTATTTATTAATAATTCCATGTTAATGTTATGCTTTAGGAAATATTTGATTTGTTTTTTGTTCATGTTTTTACTAGTAATCGTTGATCCTCTTACACAGATCATGATTTAATTATATAAATAATAATAATGATATATATATATATATCATATTTATATCCATTATATATGTATTTAATGTGATTGATAAATGTTAGAGATAGAAAATAAAATACACCATTTATAGAGACGGTAGGATATATGTACGAATCATCGTTGTTTTCATTTTATTATGAGAATAAAAGAAAAGAAAATTATATTATATATTATCATTATAGAATAATTTTTATTTAATATATAACACATATATTGATAAAATTAGTCATTATTACCAACCATGTGAAATATGGGTGAATAAAAAATCACATCACATCATAGAGGTGGAAAGCCGTACATACACACGAGCGACATTATCATTTCTCCAAAATCTTAGATGGTTGGTAAAAAGGTAGAGATGAAATTATAATTAAAAAAGAATAATAATATAATTAATATAATATATGAATATTAAACCCATCGCAATTATCACTCATAAAAAATGGTGAAGGTAAATGGATTGTATCTTTACATGGTGATGATATGCCTTACGTATGCACAAGCAATACTTTCATTTTTTTGTTTTATATAAAAGAGTTTGTATAATGGGGTATTAATAATCATAATAAAATTAAATTATATTAAGTATTATGAATTTATTATCTTATTATATATAATAGATATTCATATGAGGTATATAAGATTAGAAAATGAGAATGATCGGTTAGAGCGATTACCACTTATTCAGAATAGCTACTTTAGATCTCCTCTATAAGACATTAAATTTGGTAATTTGGGAAGAATAAACATATATAATCTATATAGGGATGTGTAGAAGATAAATCATTAGGTTATGGTTGTGGTTCGTGCCTCAAAGGTATGTGGATAAGTGAGGGAGTAAGTGGCCTTTTATAATTGTGGTGAGGGGAAATTTTAATACTTCTAAAAATATTAATTTATAATAAACTTAAAGTCAATAAAATACCTCATAAATTAAATTTAGTGTAATTTAAAATGAAATTGGGTTCTAATATCATCATATAATAAATTTTATATCGTATTTTATGTAATTTTAAACTATTTCATTTTGAATAACTCTTAGTTAAACTATTTTAATTTTAATTATGGTAATAATGTATTTTAACGTTAGGAGGATGTAATTTATATATTTAAATTATCAATTATTCCATAAAAGATAAATTAATGATATTTTATACCATATATAATCCCTTTGCATTTATTTAATATTTTTATTAATTTTAAATAATTGAATAAAATATTAATTTTACAAAATACCTTTAGTTTTAATTTTGACAATATTCATTATTTTTATTTTTAAGAATATCACAAAAACAAGATATCTTCGAAAATACTATAAAAAATCTTCCCTAACATGTCAAAAGGATCCATAAAATTAACGGATTTTATTGATTATATAAAATTATATATATTTTAATATTTTGAATATCATTTATTTGTTATTTCCTTTAATTAAAAAATTATTCTATCATTATTGAATAACAATTTAGTGTATTTATTTATTTCATTAAAATTAAAAATAAATTACCATGATATAGAAAAAAATTAATATTTGAAATTAATATTTATATAATTATTTTTCTTTTGTATAACCATATATTAAAAATGTCATAGTTATTGAAATTTTTTTATGATATCTTTATCTTTTCTTTAAATAAAAAATAATTAATATCTTACCCTCACCCAGGTGGATTATAAAGATTATAATCATGAATCAATTATGTTTTTCATCGAAACTAACTCATCAAATCAAATCAGTAAAATTGTTAGGGTAATTTTCTATTATTTATAATATTACTATTTAGCCTTAATTACTCGATTTAGCTTTTACCGTGTGAATAAAAATTACTAAAGTTATTATTTATAATGACATATAAATGAATAAAAACTTGTATACATAATTTTTACCCCATTATTATAAATATGGAATCCATTTTTCAAAATTTAAAACACAAATTTTTTAGTAATTAATTAAAATTAATCCCATGGATGGGGGGAGAAAATAATTTACTAAAGTGAATACAAGTAAAATATCGGAATGTTTTTATATCTAAATTCTATGTAAAATTGATGAAAATGACCTAAATTATACTAAATGATAAAATTTTGATCTAATTATACTTTAAAACCAATCATAAATATAATTTACACAATAAATTATATCGATAACAACCTTATTTTTAATTAAAAATTAGAATTTTCTTACTATTAATCAAAGCATGAAACTTATCAAAAAATACCAAATATTGAACAAAATTTTAATATTACTTATTTAAAAAATTAATTTTTCAAGTAGAATATATAAAAGTGTAAAACATTTGATTTAAAATGTGTTCTTAATTAAAAGGTGGTAAAATTACACTTATGAAAAATATAGGTTTTTATGCATAAACATGGGTTTGTTCCTATGTTATGCCTATGAAATATATTGTGTGAATATGAAAAATATTTTATTGAATATATAACATATATATTTAATAATCATAATTCACTTATTGTAACTTATTTAATTTATCAGGATAATAAATACTGGGATTATGATAATAAAAATATTTTTAACAATAATCAATTGGTATCCAATTAAATAATCCTATAAACCTTATATTTTATTAAATTATTTAATAATACTCATACCCGCTAATTTATAAGCTAAGTTATTATCTTATTTAATTAAAATGATGATTCATTGAACCTTAGTGTTTCCTGTAACACAAGCTAAGACAATGTTTCATGTAACATATGAAATCAAAGAAATAAAATGTTTTTTAAAATATATTTAATAAAAATATTAGTATGTTTCATTATATCCTTGTTAAAATGAATATCTCAATCAAAATTATTTTTTGGTAATAAAAGGTCTCATACTTGAATATTCCTTTCATAGAAACCCACATCGTAAAAATGATTACTAAAACATCCTTTTAAAAAGGAATGTTAGAAACATAAAGGTTACCCAAAGTAACTCATTACTATGTTTCTATATAGGGGAACATAGATGGAAAATTAAAATATTAACATTCACGTGAAATATGACCGTCATTATCTGATATAGAGTGATATAATATATGGTCATGAGAAAGTTGAAAATCACAAAGACATAAATATATGATGATCTAAGGGACCAATTGATTCATAAAAAAAAGGTACTGGGTAAATTTTTTTGGGCTCATGATTGTATCCCTAGATTTGAATAATTTTTAATGAGAAAAATAATTACATGATTAAGAATAATATCATCCTTTACTTTCTCCTTGATCAATTTCCACTTCATCACTTATTCAAAGAAATAAAGGTGAATTTTTTATTCCTAAAGAATTAGCAAATCATGAGATCCAGATATTGATTGGTTAACATCAAAAAAAGGTTAACATAGGTTATCCAATATGCATAAATTATGATATGAGACATAATACTTTAATATTTAAAACATCAAACAAATTTATAAATGGTTACCTTTATGATCCTTCAAAAAGTTTGAAATCCAAAAAATTCAAAATAAGGTGAAAAACATTCAAAAATAAACTCATCATTAATCCCCCAAACAACTTGAAGTAGCTGTTAATTTTCACACACCAACATGTGAATACTATTATCATGTACACTTTTAAAACATGGTATTGTAATTAAATTTCTATTAAACTATAGTGAAAAAGGAATGATTTCAAAAAGTAACTCCTTCCTCATACCATAAATCTTTAAAATCAATCCTTAAACCACCTTATCATTAAATTACTAAAAAGTTATATGCTCATCAATACTTATTCCATTTCTTTTATCATACGGTCAATCATATATTTATCATATTATAATCCCAATGTCATTCAAATATTAACGGTTATCCTTACCTTCATAACCTTCACCTTATTTACCTTTCATGTCTACTTATATAATTCAACATATTATTTTTAAATACGTAAGGAAAAAACTATAGTAGACCAGTTTTTAGGTACTTTATTATTCTATTATATGATAGAATAATTTCCACTACATTATTCATGAATTCTAATATATAAAAATTCAATAATTACACCACATCATTGTCATACTCTACATTTCCAGCATCAATCAGATGATATTAACCTTTATATTTTTATTTAATAGGTTACTAATGTTGATCCTCATCATTAAATGAGAGATATGGGAACTGATTAACATAATGAACATTTTACTTAAACTTTAATAGTTGTTGTGTGAGGGGTTCATTATATGTAGCCTTCTCTCTATTCCACTAATTAGATAGAATTTTCCCATAATTTTATTAATCAGATTCCATATCACCTTTTTCCCACACTTAAATCATCTACGAGTCCACTTAAGATAATTTCCTCCATGTTTCTTTCCAAACTCTGAGAAAAAAGGAAAGCTCATATTCTTTTCACCGTGTATTTTAAATTAATTTTTATCTCAACCTTCCTTTTCTTGTCAAAACCATGAGATAGATAGGTAACTTGAACCTCTATGTTCACCTTGATATGACATTACACAATCTATTCACAACTACTAAAGTCTCTTATAGATAATTCCATTAAAGGACTTTGTTTTAATCCACTAAATAATCAAAAAACTTTACCTTCATATTAGTTGATAATACCAGAAATGTACCAGGATAGTATTGTATAATTATAAATTTATGAACCAATAGACTCATCATAAATTTGATTTAACTCATTAAACTCTTTCTCCATATTCATATGATGAACATGAGGAGAGTACTTATTAATGATTAAGTTCTTGAAATTCTCCCGACCCATGGATTCCATTTAATGTTGATACATCAAATTATTATTTAGAGTCCACCAATAGTACTATTTCCCTTCTAAATGATAAAATACAAAAATAAAATTATCATGTTCTAAACACTGAATGATAGAAAATAACTATTTAGTAGTACTGATCCAATTTTCAGAAACTTAGGGATTAGAATACCCATAGAAAGAAGGTGGGTGTTTCCTCATGAATGAATAAATCGAATGTTGTCCCCTCCTCTTCTCATTTGGATATCAAAAATGATTCATATATTATGTTAGTATAGTGAAATTATTTTTTCATTCCATATCCCATTACATTAGGTTTTCCATGAGTAAAATTGTTTCATTTTCCATTGTATTCATCATTGACACAGTTCTGCTGAGTTATATCTATTGACTAAAACAACAATATTATGTGAGTTGCAATATTAATAGGGGAAAAACATAATTAATGGAAATTAATTTCAATCTATAATATATAATGTCTAATAGTAGGTTTTTCATGATTCTTAACAAAATTATAGGATTGTAATATGTTCATATAATTATCTTTAGAAAAATCCCTAAACATATCCATAGAAATATATCAACGGATCTAACTAAAGTTTTCTCATCCCAGTTTCCAAAGGTTGATTAAAACTTTTATATGTAAATACTATTACAACCCTATCTTTATATATATTGAAATTATTTTATTTTTGTAGAACATTTCATACCTTATAAAAAACATTCCCAAACATAGTATTAGTTTAGTGCCTTTGGAAACATTCAAACTCAAAAAACAAGATAATAACCTATATACTTCTTCTCCCAAATATTTCTTCATAAATATAAACCATTTTTACATACCATACATAATAAATCTCTTCATATACTGGGGAAAAGAAACATATCAAATGGTGAAATCAAATGTTCATTAATGGTAAAAAAGGGAAATATGTAATCCTTACATGAACATAAGTGTATGATAACTAAAGAATAACATTTAAAGACCATAACCTACATTTGAATTATCTAATAGAGGAGTAATTTCATAAATTCTTTAAATTTATAAGACATAATCAGAAGGGAGTCAAGAGAATATGCCAAGAATGCATAACATATAAATAAGACATGGAATTTTGGTAGACACAAAAGAATATAAATGTTTTTCCATATTTGTCATGAATTAAAAAATACCATATTAGTTTTAAGTGTTCACAACCCATACCATATTGGTATTCATGCTTCACCCCCACAACCATATTAGTATTTAAGGTTCACTCCCAATACCATCTTAGAGGAAAAATTCCTTTACCGAACCAAGTTCACCCCCATTCCAGCAATGTCTATCTCATGAGATATAAATAATTACCCAATGTATTAAGGGGGGATATAGGTCCAACTAATTAAATTATTAAAATGATACACATGTGTACCAAAATATCATAAATAAGTCATCATATCAGAACCCATGGAATTAAATGGGTTTCATAAACATCCCTCAATCATAATATAAACCAAACAAAATAAATTAATTTTATAATTATCATTCCATTATAAACACAAAACATTATTATAAATAATATGAATGGAAAAATTGAATCAAATACGCATTAAAAAATAAGTAACATCAAATAATGTTATCCTAGATGGAAAATAATTTTCTTAAATCACTTGAAAACAATTCTAGACGAAAATATTCTCCCTTTTTGAAAATGTTTTCTTTTCATAAAATGACATGAAATTTAAAAAAAATTATTTGAAAATAAACATTTAGGGTTGTAATAGAAGCTTCAAATCATTACAGATTCATGATTGAAGAAAATTACATTCATGTTGTATAAGTATAAATAAAACTTGATTTAGTACTTTATTTTGAAAAATTCACAACGTTCCTCGTTTGGATAAAGACAAAAATTTTCCTTTCAAACCGTGTAGTAAAAAGTAAAAATGGGTAAAAATGAAATTAAAAATCCATAGGAGAATAGTAAAAACATATTTTGTATTTTTATAGAAAACATGTATATAAAAGATAAATATTCCCTAAAAATACTTAAAATGAATTAATCCCAAATGTTTATGATATTGTGAAATAATTATTCACTACTTTATAATAAGTAGAATCCTATGAAAAATGAAGGAATTAAATGTGAGATAAAAATACCTTACCTTATGTCTTGACTTCTTTCATAGATGTTAAAACCTAATGAATAATAAATACATGTTTATTATAAATAAAAATAAGAATAATTTTCATATATATATATATATATATATTAAATATATTATTTACAAATGACTTAAAATTGCTTATATATTAATAATTCCTTGTTAATGTTATGCTTTGAGTAATATGTCCTTCATTTTTATTCATGTTTTAACTCGTTATCCTTAGTGATATTACACAGATCATGATTTTATCATCTCCATAATGATGGTAATGATATAAATATAATATTTATATTTATCTTATATTTATTCTTAGTGATTTATTAATGTTATAGAGAAAATAAAATACACTATTCCTGTAGATGGAAGTGTGTCACCACACATGAACACTATTTTCATTTTCTTATATTTTTAAAAGAAAAGAAATTATATTATATGTTATTCTTAATGAATGTATTTATGTCATATATAACATATATATTAATAAAATTAATTTTTATTACCATCCTTTTGAAATATATGTGAATAACAAATCGAACCACATTGGGGATATGGTAAGCCATACGTACCCACGAGAAACATTATTATTTTCCCAAAATATTATATGGATGGTAAAAAGGTAGACATGAAATTATCATTCCAGAAGTATAATTATATTATAAATATCATATATATAAGTATTAAATCCATCATAATTATCACTCATAAAAGATGGTGATGGAAAATGAATTGTATTAGTATGTGGAGACGACAAGCCGTATGTACGGACAATCGATAATTTTATTTTTTTGACATAAAAGGGGATGCATATTTGTGTAAATACCCATAAATTTCAAGGAAATTTTTTTTTCTTAATTTTTTTTGGAATTTTACAAGAACGCAGTTTCTGACAGCACGTGATTCCGAGGCCCGGTGTTCCCGGACTCATTTTCCTAAGTTTGGCTCAGGTACGTTCAGTGAACGAACGAGCGGGTTTTTCTAAATTTTGAACCAGTGCTTGAAATCAAATTTTGAGGGCACCGATGGAATCACAACGCCGATATCTTCTTAGAAACGCCTCTTTCGGAGTTGCGTTCGCTCGGGTGTGGTTTTTAATTTTTGGGCTTAAAGTTAATAAATAAAATAATGTGGTATGACAAACTTTATTTTATTTCACTTAAAGCCGCTTAAAAGACACTTTAAGCTGCTTAAGCTGAGTTGAAGCAGATAGGGTGGAATTCAAAATATACTACCCTCTTAGTAGGATATTTGTGAGGTGGGACCCGCACGAGCCCCACCGTTTCTTTTCCGCTAAGTAACGCACCCGCGAAAACCCCTATTAAATAAAAGTCAACTAGGGCGTTTCTTAAACAATTAAACAATCCTATTAATTTGGCAGTTTATTCATTAAATTAATTCTATGAATTAATGGGTCGTTACTTAACTTATCTTTTTTCGTTGGTTGGCATGTTAATAAAATAATACCAACACTTTCCTTCTTGTGTGTTTTTCGTTGAGAGGATTTTACAGAACCTTAAGTCCTTCATCCTCCTTCGCTAAGAACGTGAAGAATGCGAAGAACGCGAAGAACGTTGGCCTTTGACGAAAGGCGACGAAGAATGCCGAACCCTCGGAGATCGACGACGGGAAACTGTGATCCGTGACGCCAATGATTCTTCTCCTACGACGTTCTTCTGCGACGTTCCTTCTTTCGCGAAAAATCTTTGAACATCCGTTTGAGGTAGGAGTTTACGAATCTTATAAATTATTTTGTGGATTTTATACTTGACATGGATTTAATTCGTGTAAATTAAATCCATGTGTTTTCTTTACCCCTCGGAGATCGTCGACGCAACACCGTACACCACGACGCCCTTCGGCGACACGACGATCCTCTTCTTCCATGACGATCAATTTTGAGAAGAACACGTGCTCGACGACTACGGCGAGGTAGGGGGTTTTGTTTGAAAATAATATCTTATTCCAGTAGTTGATTCCTTCGAAAACAAAGAGCCCGGGATCAAAGTACAATTTTAATTTATTAAAATTGTATCTTGTTATGTTTTCATGTGTTGATCTTTTTCCCAATTGTTATCACCTAACGCGGAGGGTGCGGGCCAAACAAACACGGCCCGATAACCCTCCACAGTTCTTTGTTGATGCACGAAACGGAGGACGATGACAAACGGGGCCGCAATGGCGATTTGAGGGCCCGGCAGTGAAGAATAGGACCCGGGAGGAGCTTCAGCGCAGATGGAAGTGGAATCGGACCACCAGAGCAACTCCGGTGGCCCGAATAATCCACCGGCGGCGCGGGTCGCCGACGCGGTGCCAACCAGACCCGCGACCGCATGAGTTTGGTGACACACGGGACGCGGCAAAGCCGCGTCCGCTGACCTAGCGCGGCCCCACGCGGGGCCGCGGCACCTCAGTCCGCAGGGGCAGTGCCCCGCGACTTCCTCCACTCGGCCGCTCGGCCGAGCGGAGCCGGGTCGCGCCCCACTGGGTCGGACCTGGACCCGGGTCGGGTCAACCTGGTTCGGGCCGATCCAGGGGGGTTGGGCCGGGTCGGTCCGGGCCCAGACCCCCCGTTTCCGGACCCTTTTCAGTCTTTTTCTCATAACTTGAGTTACGATCCTCCGAATGACGCGCCATCAGCGGCGATGCGATCCTTGGATTGAGACGGTTGTTTCGGTTTATCACGCTCAAGGTTTCGGAATACATTGCGTTCGACCGGGTTGGTTCGTACACGAAACCAACCGGGCCATTGGAGCGGAAACACTCATATCTTGAGCTTCGGACGTCCGATTGACGTGCCGTAGACTTTGGTGGATTCCTCTAAGTGAGAAAAAATCTTTTGGATTACTCCGAATGAGGCTTGGATGTAGGTGGAGTACGGTCGGGTTGGTTTTGCCTTAAAAACCAACCGGGCCCCTAGGACGAAAAAGCCTATAACTCTTAGACCGGGCATCTGATCGACGCACCGTCTGCGATGTTGAGTTCCTGTTGACGATACAGAACTTTTGGATACATAAACTCTGGACTATGTGTCAGTTGATGTATTAGCCTCTCGGCTCGTGGAGCGGACCCTCCCGAACGAGCTTGCTGTGTGCGAGAACACTAAAGCTGGCTGCGACTGCTACTGTGACGACGACGACTGTACAGAGATCCTCAGTGGATTCGACTGCGACGACTACAACACTCAGCGATCCTTTGTGGGTCAGTGCTACTGATCCTGTGTGGGTATGATCCTGTGTGGGTCAGTGCTCAGTGGTCCTGTGTGGGCCAGCGCCTACAGGTCCTGTGTGGGCCCGATCCTATGTGGGTCTTTGCGAGGGTTAGTTACCTATTGATCCTTTGTGGGTCAGATCCTTTGTGGGTCATTGCGGGGGTTAGTACCTATCGATCCTTTGTGGGTCCGATGACTTAGATGGATCAGTGATCATCTCTATCTTCATTTGAAGAAGTATACCTCTGTGAGCTGAAACCCTGTTTTACCTTCCTTTGTGGATTGTGTTGTGATATCCTGTGTGGATTTACGTTTTACTTTCCTTTGTGGATTGTGTTGAGCTATCCTGTGTGGATTTTACGTTTTTTTTCCTGTGTGGACTGGGTTGTACTTGAGGTCGGATGTTGGAGCCGAGCAAGAATTGATGACTTAGGTATATGTATGGGAATATACCTAAGCAGTGTCGGATGTTACTTCGTGATTGTATCTTTCCTTTGTGGTTATCCTTGGTGGATTCTGGGAGACCTTCTGGGGTCTCGGGGTCCCTACTGAGTTGCTTATACTCACCCCTGCACGAGCTATTCCCGCACTACGTTGTGTTGGTTGCAGACGACAGATAGCACTGATCGTGGTGGAGGCTTGCGGAGCAGGACGGTACCTGGAGGTGGACCACTGGGTGGGACGTACTCGGAGCGGTCGGCTGGACCCGAGGAGCAGTGGAGGCTATCAGTACCCACCCTTCAGGTGGGACTTCCAGTGGATGACTCGACATTGCAGCTTTACTTTTCAGTTTATGTTTTCCCTTTCGAGTTGTACTTTACTTTCAGTTTGGGTTTGTATTCTGGCCCACTTACTTTCCGCACTTACTATTGTACCAGGTTTTACTTAGTGTTTACTTTTTCCGCTTGCTTAATCTGTGGTGCTTGTTTACTTTACAAAGGCAATGCCTTCCCTTTACCGGGATTTACACCTTGGTGCTAGTTTCCATCCCCTGGCCTATGGAAGGCGGGCTTGGGGTAGTCACGACCCGGGCCCTGAGGACGGGTCGTGCAAATTGGTACCGGAGGTGGTCGGTTCTAGCACAGACTCTGATATTTCTTCTATGTGAAGAAATAGTGTTAATCGTATTGAGTGTGGTTATCAGTCCAGGGAGCCCAGTGTTGGTGCGGTGGCCGACGTATCCGTACACCAGGACCATGACTTCTGATTTCTGACTTAATGTATGAAAATATTGATTGCATGCGTGTTTCAAGTTTTCTTTGTGATTACTTTATGTCAGCTCACCAGGTATACTGTTCTAACCGTGGCGCACCTGTTTCCTTTTCAGGATGGCCCCACTAAGGCAGCCAGCTAGGGTTCCGAGAGTTGTATGTGACGACAGCCCACCGAGCGACGAGGCCTCGGTACAGGGCCCTTTGACAGCAGAGACACCGACGATACCTCTACCCGCCGAGCCACCGATGCTTCCAGCCCCAGCCGCTAACAATGCATGTCACCTTAGTGCATTGCATGAGTTCCAGCGCCAGCGACTGCCTAGGTTCCATGGAGAGACGGACCCCCAAGCAGCCGAGGACTGGCTGGATGCAGTGGTATGAGTTTTCAGGCTAGTGAGGACACCAGCAGACCTCATGGTGATCCTCGTAGCGAGCCTACTACACGCAGCAGTGGGACGATGGTGGAGCTTGATGCTCCAGGTGCACGATGAGGCATCTCTTCTCTGGACAGAATTTGAGAGCCTCTTCTGCTCGGAGTTCGTCCCAGCCACCCTCCGTGCGGTGCGCATCCAGGAGCTTCTTTAGCTGCGACAGGGCAGCTTGACGGTCGTCCAGTACTCGGTGAGATTTACTGATCTCTCACGCTACTCGACCGACATGGTACGAGACCCATTCTTCCAAGCCCGGACCTTTGAGCAGGGATTGAGACATGAGATCTGGGAATCGCTGATTCCCTCAGCATTCCAACTCAGGCAGGAATACTAGAGAGAGCCCTTTTGATCGAGAGATTTCTTGCTGAGACTTCTCCGACGGCGAGACCTACCACGGGGCGACACGTAGCAGAGTCTTCCCCAGCAGGCAGTCAACGGATGACTCAGTGGTCCAGGCAGACCAGACCCTCACGCAAACGACCTCAAGACACTGGCTCAGCAGTGCGGGGCACACATCGTGGAGCCAGTCTTTCGAGAGGCAGGCAGTGCTACACATGCGGTGGACAGGGCCACATGGCTCGTGACTGCCTGACCCACCGTGCCGAGGAGCAGCAGACAGTTGAGGGGCCACCCAGGCAGAGGCAGAGGGTCGACTGTGGTAGTCCGCAGGGAGGAGGCGGATGAGACAGAGGAGTTGGATGAGTAGCAGGTGGTGGGCGACGCTTTGAGGCTCTACCACCACCACCACCAGGAGGTCCACCCCGACCACAGGGAGCTGGCGGGCAGAGACAGGAACAGCTCCAGGCAGCGGAGGCCTACAACCATGGCGCGCCCAAGATGATTCGAGGTACGATCTGTGTCTATTCCACCCTTTATGCAGTTCTTATAGACACATGAGTGAGTCACTCTTTCATAGCCACTGCCCTTGTTCGGAGATCGGAGATTCCGACAGAGCCGTTGGCTCGATCTTTATGGCTAGAGACTCCTACGGGAGCAGACTCGACGATTACGCACTGGTGCCGGCAGTGTGAGCTTACTCTAGGAGGCGAGAGCTTCGGCTGGGATCTTCTTGTAGCGGCGTCGAGGCCTTACGACGTCATCTTGGGAATGGATTGGTTATCTACAGTCCATGCACAGATTGACTGTATTAGGCACAAGGTGCGGTGTGTACGCACCGACAGGAGCAGGTTCACCTTCACCGGCGAGAAGGGATCCTTCGCAGCACAGGATGGACTTCCGCAGAGGAGAGGATAGCCCATCACTCATCAGTTGTCTAGACTCATCCTAGGAGCAGTTGACATGCAGAGTCCTAGTTTTCTTGCAGTGGTGGATCAGTACGCGGACGTCTTTCCCGACAACGTTCCAGGGCTACCTCCTCGCAGAGAGGTAGACATTTATATTGATCTGTACCCCGGGACAGCCCCTATATCCACTCCAGCACATCGGATGGCCCCCTGCTGAGCTTCGAGAGCTACAGGTACAGTTGGTGGACTTGCAGGGCAAGGGGTTCATTTGACCCAGTGTTTCACCCTGGGCTTCCCTGATATTGTTCGCCAAGAAGTTGGACGAGAGCTTGCGAATGTGTGTTGACTATCGTCGCCTGAACCAGGTGACGGTGAGGAACAAGTATCCGCTACTGAGGATTCATGACCTCTTCGATCAGCTCAAGGGAGCACGGTGGTTCTCGAAGATAGACCTCAGGTCAGGCTATCATCAGCTCAGAGTTCAGGACGAGGACGTGTAGAAGACGACCTTCAGATGTCGGTATGGCCACTATGAGTTCCGGGTTATGCCATTAGGCATAACCAATTCTCCATCATTGTTCATGGGCCTCATGAACAGGATCTTTCAGCCATACCTCGATCGATTTGTCGTAGTCTTCATCGACGAAATTTTGATATACTCGACGACTGAGGAGGAGCATGCCTACCACTTGCATGTTGTACTAGACACACTCCGAGAGCACCAAATTTATGGAAAGCTCTCAAAGTGTCAGTTCTGGATACGTGAGGTCCACTTCTTGGGACACGTCATTTCTGAGGCGGGAGTTGCGGTGGATCCCATGAAGATCGAGGCAGTGCTATCTTGGGAGCCACCCAAGAGCGTGACGGAGGTGCGGAGTTTCTTGGGATTAGCTGGATACTATCGGAGATTTGTACCAGACTTCTCCAGAGTTACGGAACCACTCTCATCTTTGACGAAGAAGGGGAAACCCTTTGTGTGGTCAGACAGATGTCAGTAGAGATTTCGGGAGCTGAGACAAGGATTGACCAGCACACCTATCTTGAGGTTTCCTGAGGAGGGAGTAGGGTACGTAGTCTACTACGATGCATCAGGGACCAGACTCGGATGTGTCCTGATGCAGGAGCAGGCCGTGATCTCCTATGGATCACATAAATTGAGGCCGCATGAGAAAAACTATGCTACCCATGACCTGGAGTTAGCAGCAGTGGTCTTCGCTCTGAAGACATGGCGACATTATCTGATGGGAGAGCACTTTACAGTATTTTCTGACCACCAGAGTCTCAGGTACATCTTCTCATAGAAGGACCTGAACCTAAGACATCGGCGATGGACCTATTTCCTCTAGGACTATGAATTTGAGATAGTCTATACTCCGGGGAAGGGGAATGTTGTAGCCGATGCTCTCAGCAGGAGGACATGCATTTAGCTACTCGAGGAGGCGACATAGCAGCTAGCCACTTTGCGGATATCCTTTGTGGATAGAGATGGAGCAGCCTACCTTCAGTCACTCACAGTCTCCCCTCCACTACTGCAGCGGGTCAGAGAGGCACAGCGTGGGGACGCCAACTATGAGACACATCGTGCGCAGTTATCCTCAGGACATGCACCTGATGGCTTCTATTTTGGAGCAGAGCACAACATCCTTTTCAGAGGACATACCTTAGTACCCGTCGCTTTACGAGAGGAGGTGCTGAGAGAGTTTCACACTTCTCCTTTGGCGGTACATCCTGGAGTGGAGAAGATGTACCAGGACCTCAGACGACAGTACTGGTGGCCAGGCGTGAAGAAGGCTATGGCAGAGTTCGTTTCATGCTGCCTCACCTGCCAGCAGGTGAAGGTAGAGCATCAGGTACCAGCAGGCTTGGTACAACCCTTGGACGTCCCGGAGTGGAAGTGGGATGGGATATCTATGGACTTCGTGACTGGACTTCCACGCACTTCCAGAGGTCACGACTCCATATGGGTGATTGTCAACCGACTCACCAAGTCGGCTCACTTCTTAACCATCAGAGAGCAGGGCTCAGTGGAGAGCTTGAGGCGTCTCTACGTTCAGTAGATTGTACGGCTTCACGGTGTGCCATTGTCTATCGTCTACGATCGAGATTCTCTCTTTACTTTTCGGCTTTGGAAGGGGTTGCAGGAGGAGTTCGAGATGCAGCTACGTCTGAGCACTGCCTTTCACCCTCAGATGGATGGTCAGATGGAGATGACCATTCAGACTCTCGAGGACATGCTCTGCGCATGTTTCCTCGACTTTGGTCACAGTTGGGAGGACCACCCACCCTTGGTGGAGTTTGCGTACAACAAAAAATACCACTCAACCATCGGGATGGCACCATACGAGGCGTTGTACGACAGACCTTGCAGATCTCCTTCGTGCTGGACAGACCCTGTGGAGTCAGCACCTGTGGGACCAGAGATGGTCAGGGCCACAACAGAGAAGGTCCAGGTCATCCAGGAGCGGATGAGGACAACTCAGAGCCGGCAAAAGTCTTACGCTGACAGGAGGCGGAGGCCACTAGAGTTCAAGGATGGCGACCATGTCTTCTTGCGTGTCTCACCTCAACGTGGATTACAGAGATTTGGACGAGGTGACAAGTTGTCTCCACGCTTCATCGGACCATTCTAGGTCCTCAATAGGATTGGTTAGGTGGCTTATTGCCTGGCTATACCACCTCAATTGCACTGGGTGCATGATGTTTTCCATGTATCTCAGCTGGGGAGATACGTGCACGACCCGACACACATCATTGACCATGGGGAGATAGACGTTGATGATGGGGCGACTTCTACGGAGGTCCCAGTGGAGATCTAGGATCGACAGGAGCGGGTCCTACGTCGATGGTCGATTCCTCTAGTGCGCATCAGATGGCAGTACGGGAACCTCCAGGAGAGAACTTGGGAGCGGGAGGCTCAGATTCGTGCTCAGTACGCACATTTGTTTCCCTAGCTTATTTTGTATCTTTACGGGGACGTAAAGCCCTGAGGTGGGAGTGATTTAAAGACCCATAAATTTCAAGGAAATTTTTATTTGTTAATTTTCTTTGGAATTTTACAAGAACGCAGTTTCTGACGGCACGTGATTCCGAGGCCCGGTGCGCCCGGAATCATTTTCCGAAGTTTGGCTCGGGTACATTTAGTGAATGAACGAGCGGGTTTTTCTAAATATTGAACCGGTGATCGGAATAAAATTCTGAGGGCACCGATGGAATCGCAGCGCTGATATCTGCTTAGAAACGCCTCTTCCAGAGTTGTGTTCGCTCGGGTGTGGTTTTTAATTTTTGGGATTAAAGTTAAGAAATAAAATAATGTGGTAAGACAAACTTTATTTTATTTCACTTAAAGCCGCTTAAAATCCACTTTAAGCTGCTTAAGCTGAGTTGAAGCAGATAGGGTGGAATTCAAAATATCCTACCCTCTTGGTAGGATATTTGTGAGGTGGGGCCCGCACGAGCCCCACCGTTTCTTTTCTGCTATGTAACACCCCCGCGAAAACCCCTATTAAATAAAAGTTTACTGGGGCGTTTCTTAAACAATTAAACACTCCTATTAATTGGGCGGTTTATTCGTTAAATTAATTCTATGAATTAATGGGTCGTTACTTAACTTATCTTTTTTTGTTGGTTGGCATGTTAATAAAAGAAGACCAACACTTTCCTTCTTGTGTGTTATTCGTTGAGAGGATTTGACAGAACCTTAAGTCCTTCATCCTCCTTCACGAAGAATGTAAAGAACGCGAAGAACGCGAAGAACGCGAAGAACGAGAAGAACGCCGGCCTTCGATGAAAGGCGACGAAGAACGCCGAACCCTCGGAGATCGACGACGCGACGCTGTGTTCCGCGACGCCAACGATTCTTCTCCTGCGACGTTCTTCTGCGACGTTCCTTCTTCCGTGAAAAATCTTCGAACATCCGTTTGAGGTAGGAGATTACGAATCTTATAAATTCCTTTCTGGATTTTATACGTGACATGGATTTAATTCGTGTAAATTAAATCCGTGTGTTTTCTTTACCCCTCAGAGATCGTCGACGCAACGCAGTACACCGTGACGCCCTTCTGCGATGCGACGATCCTCTTCTTCCACGACGATCAATTCTGCGAAGAACGCGCGCTCGACGACTACAACGAGGTAGGGGATTTTGTTTGAAAATAATATTTTATTCCCGTAGTAGATTTCTTCTAAAACAAAGAGCCCGGGATCAAAGTACAATTTTAATTTATTAAAATTTCATCTTGTTATGTTTTCATGTGTTGATCTTTTTCCCAATTGTTATCACCTAACGCGGAGGGTGCGGGCCAAACAACCACGGCCCGACAACCCTCCGCAGTTCTTCGTTGATGCACGAAACGGCGAACGATGACAAACGGGGCCACAATGGGGATTTGAGGGCCTGAAGGTGAAGAATGGGACCCAGGAGGAGCTTCGGCCTAGACGGAAGTGGAATCAGACCACCAGAGAAACTCTGGTGGCCCGCGAAATCCACCGGCGGCGCCAACCAGACCCGTGACCACACGGGTCCGGTGACACACAGGACGCGGCGAAGCCACGTCTGATGACCTAGCGCGGCCCCACGCAGGGCCGTCGCACCTTAGTCCGTGGGGGCAGCGCCCCGCGGCTTCCTGCGCGCTGCCGCGTGGCCGAGCCGACCCATCGGGCCGGGTCGTGCCCCCGGGTCGGACCCGGACCCAGGTCGGGTCGACCCGGTTCGGGCCGACCCAAGGGGGGTTTTGCCGGGTCAGTCCGGGCCCAAAACCCCCATTTCCGGACCCTTTTCGGTCTTTTGCTCATAACATGAGCTACGGGCCTCCGAACGACGCGCCATCAGTGGAGATGCGATCCTTGGAACGAGACGGTCGTTTCGGTATATCACACTCAAGGTTTCAGAATACTTTGGGTTCGACCGAGTTGTTTCGTACAAGAAACCAACCGAGCCCTCAGAGCGGAAACACTCATATCTCGAGCTTCGGATGTCCGATTGATGTGCCGTCGACTTTGGTGGATTCCTCTAAGTGAGACGGATCTTTTGGCTTACTCCGCCCGAGGATTGGACACAGGTGGAGTACAGTCGGGCTGGTTTTGCCTTAAAAAACCAACTGGGCCCCTGGGACAAAAAAGCCAATAACTCTCAGACCGGGCGTCCGATCGACGCACCGTCTGTGATGTTGAGTTCTTTTTGATGATACAAAACTTTTGGATACATCAACTCTAGACTATATGTCAGTTGATGTATCAGCCGCTCGGCTTGTGGAGCAGACCCTCCCGAACGAGCTTGCTGTGTGCAGGAACCCTAGAGCTGGCTGCGACTGCTACTGTGATGACGACGACTATATAGAGATCCTTAGTGGATTCGACGGTGACGACTACAGCACTCAGAGATCCTTTGTGGGTCAGTGCTACCGATCCTGTGTGGGTCTGATCCTGTGTGGGTCAGCGCTCAGCGGTCATGTGTGGGCCAGCGCCTACAGGTCCTGTGTGGGCCCGATCCTGTGTGGGTCTTTGCGGGGGTTAGTTGCCTATCGATCCTTTGTGGGTCAGATCCTTTGTGGGTCATTGCAGGGGTTGGTACCTATCGATCCTTTGTGGGTCCGACAACTTAGATGGATCAATGATCATCTCTATCGTCATTTGAAGAAGTATACCTGTGTGAGCTGAAACCCTGTTTTACTTTCCTTTGTGGATTGTGTTGTGCTATCCTGTGTGGATTTAAATTTTACTTTCCTTTGTGGATTGTGTTGATCTATCCTGTGTGGATTTTACGTTTTGCTTTCCGGTGTGGACTGGGTTGTACTTGAGCTCGGATGTTGTAGCCGAGCGAGAATTGATGACTTAGGTATATGTATGGGCATATACCTAAGCAGTGTCGGATGATACTTCGTGATTGTATCTTTCCTTTGTGGTTATCCTTGGTGGATTATGGGAGACCTTAGGGGGTCTTGGGGTCCCTACTGAGTAGCTTATACTCACCCCTGCATGGGCTATGCCCGCACTACATTGTGTTGGTTACAGACGACGGACAACGCTGATCGTGGTGGAGGCTTGTGGAGCAGGATGGTACCTGGAGGTGGACCACTGGGTGGGATGTACTCGGAGCGGTCGGCTGGACCCGAGGAGAAGTGGAGGCTATATGTACCCACCCTTCAGGTGGGACTTCCAGTGGATGGCTCGACATTGCGGCTTTTCTTTTCAGTTGTTGTTTTCCCTTTCGAGTTGTACTTTACTTTCAGTTTTGGTTTGTATTCTGGCCCACTTACTTTCCGCACTTGCTGTTGTACCTGTTTTTACTTAGCGTTTACTTTTTCCGCTTTCTTACTCTATGGTTCTTGTTTACTTTACAAAGGCAATGCCTTCCCTTTACTGGGATTTACGCCTTGGTGCTAGTCGCCAGCCCCTGGCCTATGGAAGGCGGGCTTGGGGTAGTCACGGCCCGGGCCCCAAGGACGGGTCATGACAAATAGTGTGTTCATAATCCTAATAACATTTAAGAATATTTAGGATTCTGAATTTGTTATTTATTGATATTTTTCACAGTTTCATAGGAGTTATAGTAGAGTAAAAAAAGAGAATGATCAGTTAGATAGATTACCTATTCATTAGAATGGATCCTTTAGATATCCTCTAAAGGATTCTAGAGTTGGTCTTTTGGAAGAGAAGAACCTATATAATGTGTGTAGGAAAGTTTATAAGGTACATTTTTAGGTTAAGTTCAATAATAAATTCTAAAAGGTATGTGCTGAATTGAGGGAGGATGTTCTCATTTATAATTGAGGTGAGGGGAACTTTTGGAATCTCAAAAAATATTAATTTATTATAAATTGAAACTCAGAAAAAAAACACTTAAAAATTTCAAATTTTTAGAATATAAAATGATATTGGGTCATAATATAATCATAAAATAAATTTTTTATAGGCTTTGTTGTAGTTTTAAACCTTTTCGTTTTTGAATAACCATTTGTTCACCAATTTTAATTTTAACTTTGGTAATAATGTTGTTAATGTTATGAGGTTATAATTTGATCATATAATGTATAAATTGGACCATAAATGGTACATGTATGATATTTGAGACAATATATCACCCTTTTATTTATTTATAATTTTACCAGTTTTTAAATAATTTAATAAAATATTACATTCATAAAATATTAATAGTTTAAATTTTAACACCAGTCATTATTTCTATTTAAAAAAAATCATAAAACATGATATCCTTGGAAAAATATATATTAAATCATCTATAAAATTTCATATTAATCTTGAAAATTCGTGGACTACATTAATTATATAAAATTATATTTATATTAATTTTTTGAATATCATTTATTTGGTATTTCTATTAATTAAATGATTATTTCATTAACATTGAATAAGACATTAAGGTATTTATTTATTTTAAAAAAATCAAAAATAAATTACCATGATGAGTAAAAACATTTTTAACTTCAAATTACTATTTATATTATAATTTATCATCTATATAATCCTATATTAAAAATGAAATAGTTATTGAAAATATGGGTATGATATCTTCAGCTTTTAACTAAATAAAATATAACAATTAACTTACTATCATCCAGGAGGATTAAAAAAGTTACAATATTTTCCTAAGGATGTTTATGGTTGAAACCCACACATTTAATGAAATTAAGACATGTTTTATAGTAATTTTATATTATTTATAATATTACACTTTACCTATAATTACGTGATTTAACTTTTATCATGTTACTAAAAAATTACTACTGTTACTATTCATAAATCCTAAAAATGAAGGAAACCTATTTACGTAATTTTTAACCACTAATTCCAAATATGGAATCAATTTTTCAAAATTCAATACACAAAAGTTATCGTAATCAATTTAATATTAACCCTGTTGATGAGGTGAGATATCAATTTATTAATATTAAAACCTTCCAATTATTGAAACATGTTTATATCTAAATTAAATATAAATTTGATAATAAGTACCTTGATGGGATTAATTGGTAAAAAATGGATTTAATTAAACTTTAAAACAAATAAAAAATAAAATTTAACACTATATATTATTTCTATGTAAAAGGTGCTTTTCAATTAAAATTTAGTATTTTTTACTATTCATTGAAACATGAAACATATTATAAAAGAACCACAAATTAGACCAAATAAAAATTTTATATTCTTATTTAAAAAAATAAGTTTATTTTTTCAAATAAAATATATTAAAGCATCAAAAAATGGATTTATAATTGTTTCTCTATTAAAATCTGGTCAAATTACCCTTTGAAAAATATATGTTTTTATGAATAAAATTAGTTTTGTTCTTATATTTTGATAATAAAATATATTGGATGAATATAAAGAATAGTTAATGGAAAAAATAAAATATATATTTAATTAATATCTTTCAAGAAATATAATTTATTTTTTTTATTAAGAAAAAATGATTTTGGGATCTTCATAATAAAAATATTTTTCATTCTAATAAATTAGTAAATATTTTTATTTCTCAGTAATTGGTTATCAATTAATTCATTTTCTAAAAAAAATAATTTTATAAGTTATTTAATACTAGTTCTAATCTCTAATTTAATAGCTGGGCTATTATATTATTTCAATAAAATGTTGTTTTTTTGAAACTTTGTGTTGCATGTAGTGATAGTTAAACTGATGTTGCATGTAGCAAAAAAAATAAAGAAATAAAATGTTTCTTAAAAAATATATTTCATAATAAATTCAGGGTGTTAGAACAGTGTTAGAGATGAGTGGGTTTCATGAATTGAAATGGGTTTTGAGGATGGACCAATTTGTCTTTAGTTGATGTATAGACAATGAAGACGTATGGGTTAAGAATGTTGAATGGTTCCATAGAGCATGAAGGTGTCTTCGATAGTAGTGGATACCCTAATGGTATTGTTTCATTAGATGTTGAGGAATGAATCCAGTAGGTGTGTGTAATGATGGACTTATTCATTATATAAAGAGGGACTATATATATATATTTCCACCCCTGTTTAATGTTCTAGTGGATAGTATTTCCTAGAAATGAAGATGAACATGAGAGGGATAATGTTGTTTTTTGTCTATAAAGGGATGAAGTGTTCATGTCCATTCCAGGTGGTTTTTATGACAAGGATATAAAATAGTGTTGGGTAAAATTCCCATTGATGTATTGGTGCATTGATTTGGGAAATGTGTCAGCATTTGTTGTGAAAGTTGAGTTAAGGATTCTAGTGCTTCTTTCATTGGTAGAGGTTCCAACCACTGAAAGATAGTGGTGGTGAACTAGGGAATATGGTGGGGAGAACCATAACCGGTTAATGGATAATTGATATCATAGACTATGTTTTGGATTAGATGGGATTGGTTAAGATCCATCCCTATGTTTCAGATTGGGTGATAGGCATTGGATCATGTTTTTACCATTTGAGAACATTGAGATGAAGGTTATATTGGGGTTGTGTTTCTAATGATTGGATGTGGAATGCATCCATGGAACTTGACTTGTGGGGTGATTATGGTTGAGGTATAATAGCTAGAAATTAGTATGTTCTTTTGTATGAAACAGGGATTGAATCACTATTATAACCATGAATAATGTGTGTAATATGGAGCAAAGTGAGTTAGGCCCTGAGTTGTAGAGAGGATCGAACTAAAGGAGCTATGATTGGAACCCCCCGGGTTTGGTAGTGCCTTATTGGAAACCATTTTTGTAAAGGGGTTAAATGATGTTACTTGGGCTTTTCTTTTGCATTTTGGGCCTGTAATGATGGTTTGAGATCAATTTATCCCTTGAGGAGCATCGAGTTTGTGATTTTGGACCATGGTAGGGGTAAAATATTTTGTGTAGGACTATCCCATTAGAATAAGTGTTGTTATGGTATTATTAAGATTAGGGAGAACGATGGGTGATGAAGCTCGATTTGTTGGTAATTTGTTTTACCTTTTGGTCATTAAGGCTTAGAAATTCTTAGATGTTCGGCTCGAGGATGATCTGTTATACGGTGGGGAGCTTGTAAGATATCAAAATTACATAAAGGTATTACATTATTAATATTTTGGTTAAAATATCATTCTTATGGATAATGATGTGGTTTTGTGGTGTATGAGATGTTTTATGGGTGTTCTAGTGGTCCGAGACAAAAAAGGAGAATAAAATAGGCAAAAAATTGTACAATACATGGTTGTAGCACAGTTAGTACTAACTGTGCACCTATTATGAGAAACCATTTAGCCAAAACTATATTCATTTTGAGGATGGAGTATAGTAAAAACTTGGTTTTCAAAACTATATGGGTTATTTCAAGAAACCATTTGGCTTGGCATCTCATGGAAAGAGAGAGTTTCATGGATAGTGCACGATTTGGCCAACCGTGCGACCCTTAAAAATATGGGAATATCCTGTTTCCCTCACGATGTTATTTAATTCATATGTCAATTTCTCCCCTATTCGACCCCATACAACCGGGTGATGAACCAACATCCTTATTCTCCTCCATGGGTGATTCTATATCGATTCATGGGAATTTGGAGAGATGATTAGTGAAAATAGAATATCTAGGTGAGTCCAAAAATCTATCTTTATTTATTATCTGGATTAGGGATTGTTTAATCCTAAATCTTCTTTAAAATACCTAAATACCTCTTTTTTTCTACTGGTTTTTCGATTTGAGATTCAAATGTAGGTTGTTTGCGAATCAAAGAGCATGGTTAAGCAAACAGATGTCAATAGAATTATTGTAGGTGGTCTCAATTCTTTTCCCCATAGTATCATTGTCATATACCTATATGTGGAAATGATAATAGAATTCCCTAGTGAGAGTTAATGTATTTTACTATTGTTGGGAAAAAATCCCTCAAGGTAACATTGCTGCATTTTTGGGGTTGCCTATGTTTGTTGACAATGTAGGTTTCCATGGTGAATTGTTGAGTTCCAGAGATGTTGTGGAAAATCTATGTTGACAAAGAACCATGGAAAATAAAAGGATGATCTGGAGGTGGTTCAAAAGAACATATGCAAGGTGGTGTTGTTTTCCAGTGTTTGCCAAATTTTTTGGGCTCGAAAATTAAAAGTTTGGTTGGATTCACGAAAAAAGGATTTCCTTGAAGATGTAATTTAAATATGGAAAAGGCATGAGTTTCACAAAGACAGTATTCATTGTATGGATTTTATGAAGACCAGAAAAATGTTGACGGTGATTTTTCGTGATTACGACAAGATTCATGAATGGAAGAGCAGAAGATCATTGTGGCGGTGAATGGATTTGCGAGTGTAAATTCGCAGGGAAGGCAAGAATGAATTGATGGGATGATATGCGATTACAACGAGCTCTGTGATCAGAAACTTTCTATGGTGCTTCACAATTTTGAGTGAATTTCGATGGGAATTTTGGAGCTTCACGATTTGAGATGATGTGGCATTGACTTCACGCGGAAGGATCAAGGGTCAGTGAAATCACTTATAAATATACCTTGACCCCCTCGAGAGAAGCATAGAGTTTTGAAAGGAAATATTTTGCTCTCAGCTCATGAAGGTGGTTCACGAAGTTAGTGTGCTTCACGAAAGGAAGGAGCTTCGTGGCAGCTATTCTGGCTCCATGAAAGTTGGGTGCTCTGTGTTGGCTCAGTGAGCTTTGTGAGGGAAGTTTCTCTACAATGACTTGAGATCTGTGAATACTTCATGGGAAAAGGGGTATTCATCAGTGGATGAACATTGGACATCAATAGAGAATCTACATACAGTGGAGGATGCCTTCATTAGTGGTAATGAAAAGACCTAAAGGTCTATAAACTGTGAGTGAATCTTCTAAAGAAGCAGTGAGATCACTTCTGTTGAGAGATCAGTGAGTTCTTAAAATTGTTAGTTGTTGTAAACTGGGAGGGACAATGAGTCCGCTTTGATCTTATCAACAACAGTGTGATTATAGTGGAATTGGTACATCGACACACTATTGGTGTATGCTTCATGGGCGTAGCCTAGTGAGGGAGAACCAAGTAAAAATTGCTATGTCCTGTGCATGCTTTAAGGTTTATTCATACTCTACAATGGGAAGGAGAAAGAAGAGGGTTTTGTCTAACAGAAAAACAAGATCAAAAAGGGAAGTTGTTTTAATCTGTCATACCATAATTCAACACCCTCTTAGGGTATCTATCCTAGTGGACCTAACAACCATGGAATGTTATTTGGGATTTATATTGAGGTTTAAGACCATTCACAAACCACATTGGGTTCATTGATAATGTGAGACTAAACCTAAGGGTACCCTTCAGGTATGCCAAACCCATAAAAATTGTAAAATGGGTTGGCCTACATTGAGATAGGGTGTATACAGAAATAAATCAATTTTAAATGATATTTGGTTATGTTGGATTGGTTAATAGTATCATCGGGATGCTTACACGTTAGTTTTTTAAGTTCCCATGGGGTTTGAAATGGTTTAAAAGTTTTGTTTTGGGTTTTGACTCGGCCAAGGGTTTCAACAAAGGAATTGATGTTTTGAAAGTGAGAAACATTTTGTTAGGATGTGTTGACCTCAATGTGATTTCAAGGTGTTCTACATAATGGATTTTAAATGATGACTTGAAATGGGGGTGTTCTCCATTTCTTGTGAAAAATGATTAATGATTGTTTGATAATGGAAAAAGGGAGCCTTGTGTTATGTTTTAGTTTTACCCAAAGTAGAAGATTAGTTTTTTAAAATGTGGCATCAATATGATTTAAAATTAATAATTTAAATTATGTTTTATGCCATGATTTTTGTATAATGTCTGTTAGGACCATAATATTTGAAATGATACATAGGTTAGTGAGACAGAACCCATTCCAATTATTTTGGAATGTTAACATGGTTATGAAATGAACAAAATAATGAAATTTATTTGTTCAGTTTTTAGCAAGAAGGGGTGATTGGAATAATGGTATATGTATTAATGGGTCCTTCCTTGTAAGTTGGATATGTTTAATGATTTATTATTGTAAGTGTTAAATGTGTATAATGGTTATTGGTTTTATTTGGTAAATGTGTTATGGTTAAAGAGGTATGTTCACATGGCTTAGTGGTATGTGGGGTATTTACTTGATGTTTTATTCCCACAGGTTGGGTTGGATTATGGACCAAATCCCCAACCCTATAATGAATGGTTTAGAGAGTCCGATTTAGGATCTATACCCATAAAGGTTTCATTTACGGGACAACCTAGAAAGAGGATCCAAGGCATGTGCTTTGTAATATATAGTTTTGATTTTAGACTGAGTTTTCATTATTCCCATCATATGGACATGGTGTTGTTTGGGATGTCAGACTGAGGCTCTATGATTCCTAAACACATGAACATGCCATGATTGTAGTATTGAGACATTGGGTTATTTTAATAAGTTATGTTTAGTAAATTCTGTTGTGATTAAAAAATGTTCCCCTTACTGTTATTTCATAGGCCCCCAATATGACTAGAGTGATTTTTTTTGTTAGGATGATGTTTTGGAACTTAATGGATAAAAAGGTTATTAATAATTGTTTAAATATGAAATATATTTCCATGATTAATTTTTTTTGGAATGAAATGTTTTATAGAATGGTTAATTATTTAAAAACCTTTGGTGGTGGCCTAATGATTTTTACTCAAAACCATCTCAGGCCGCCATGGCACTTAGGTACCTGAGCAGAAGACAGTTGTTCAAGAAAAAGACCTTGTGTTTGGTTTATACATGATATGAAGGGTTGGAGCATGGGTGGTCATGATTGGGTTGGGGACTGGGTCCATGTTTGGTACCATTTAGAGTTTTAGGACTTAGAGTTTACATGTATGACTTCCAAACATGTAGGATATACATCAAATTTTTGAAGCATGTACTACTTGGATATTTATTGTATTTTTTTCATTATTTTATTTATTATTCATGTGGGTTATTTTAACTATAAATTTTTTGGTGTATTGACTCAGATAAGTGGGTATATTCCCCCCAACATATCTTTATAGACCTACACTACTAGTTAGAAGAATCTCGTGTATAGGGAGGTACACCTGAGGTTATGTCATGAAATGGTTCGAGGAACAGGTCTAGTGACTACTGGGCCAAAAATATTACAATTATAATCATAATCGAATAGGTTCCTTACTCAAATGGATTTATTCCTAAATTCATTGCTACCAATCTAATGAGAAATAAATCATTACCAAATGAATTATGGGAAGATATTGGCCGCACACATCACAAAATAAAAATAATACATATGTGTGCCATAAGATCATAAAAAATTCATCATATAATTACCCATTAAATGAAGTAGGTTTTAGACAAATTTCATCATATGATAACCTTTTATAAAGATATATGTTTTATTATCATTTCATAATTTTATCATAATACAACCTGTGAAAAAAGTAGGTTTCCTAAATATTTTATCATGGTATAAACTTTCATATAGAAATTTGTTTCATAAACATCAATACACCATAAACATAAACAATATAGAGAAATAAAATGAATGGAATCCTTGGATAATATCATTAGTAAAGAGTAAAAAGTATCAATGGATACCATAAAAGAGGGAAAATTATTTTGAATGATCACTTGGAACATTTTTTGGGAATAATGTTTCATTTTCTGTCCATAATGTGTAAATATGTGTATTAAAATGTAATGATTGAAGTGATGATGATTGATGAAGTGTTAATTCTTAATGTAATGTTATTGACTCAGTGGAGATCACACTTTGATTATACATTGTATTCATTGACAAGTGATATCAATAATTGTTGGTTGGCAATGGGGATCAGAGGGATGGTAATATCTAATTTTTATCAATCTGATGAAGTTGTTACATAGCTAATGATGCTTGTAGAATTATTATGGATTCATATCATTGGATTCCATTCTTGGGAAATTATCCAAGTTGTCAATTAAAATGTTTTTTGAACTGATCCTACGTTCCAAGTCACGTGTCAATGAATAACACTTTGTTACAACATTTGAAGAATTACATGCAATACTTGATTATATGATGAGTTTGGAAGATCCGTCAAATGGGTTCTGATTCGATGAATTGTTTGACAACATTGTATGTATCTTAAATAATCAAGAGAGGTGCTAAAAAATATTTGCACATTGGGTACACTATTGTAAGGGGTTTGGGATTCATGTTCCTAAAAGAAAAATAAGAAGATGAAAGGATAATAAAAGGTTCATGGGATTGGGATTTTATGAAAGTTGGGCATTCATGAATTATTAATGTGGCCATGAATGTTTCTACTACTATGTGACCATGAATTTTATACTTAGAAGAAATTTTAAGGGCTTACTTAAAAATTTGGTCCATCCCTCGATCCATCCATATAGATAGGTGAGAAACACTCTTCACAATGTGGGAGACTGATATCGAATGCAGCCAGCTAGCTATCATGGCCGGATGTAGTCGAGTAATTCATGGGGCACATAAGAGAATGATTGTAGGAGCACACGGGGCAAAGCCCGCACATGGTTTTGGGATGAAGCCTGTAGAGGGTGGTCATAGAGTGCACCCATAGAGAATGTGGTATGGGGTTATACCATGAATAGAGGAGGTTTAATCTGAGATGAGGTTGTAGTGGATTGATTGATCAACCATGCTAAAGATGTGACTCAAATTTGATGTCGGGTAGATATAATTATACTGTTCATAATTTAAAAACACAGAAGTAATTCGCAACATCCATTTTTTTCACGGATAATCAGTGCTGTTGTTCTATTTTAAATATATGAACATGGAGTATCCATCTAATCTGAGCTGATCCAGTGATCATTGATTTTATATGCCATCGTCTTCTACCTTTTATCCCATTAAGGGTACCTGATGCCGCAGAATACTGGATCGGTGACTGAACAACCAAGATCTCATTTCTAGTTACTATTAAAGAATAAATCCATTGCATTATGATCATTTGGATGTCATAATACCACACATGCAATTAAATTTTCATGAATGCAACAAAACATGATGGAAACATAGATTCCAAAGAAAAAACAGCTTTGAGGCCATCTCATGGAGGTTGATTGTTTGTGATTAAGATTCTCATGTGACTCTCAGTGCAAGCATGTAATGTTTTCACATGAAATGAGGATCTTGCATTGAAATAAAAACTGATCAAGATATGTGGTATATATATACCTGCGTTTGATTATTTCAATGAAAGTGTTCGAGGCTATTCAAAGGGATGATTTAAAAAACAATTCATGAGGTATTCGAATCTGGAGAAACGCTGTGATTCTCATCTATAAATAGAGATCCCTCGATTGAGGGTTTTGTGATGATGAAAATGAGAAACCTATCATTCCAAATAGAATAGAGCACTGTGCAGATAGGTTCCGCGCACCTCTTACATGCCTGAGGAAAGAAGGCCTCCTCATGATAAACTTATATGAAGGATAAGGCTACAATAAATTCTCAATAAGTTATTTTCAATCTTGAGTCATTTTGAGAAGAATTGGGTTGGTGAATCCTTACGAGAATAGTGCATTGCACCATCCCATTTTGGGTGAAAAATAAAAATCTTAAAACCAACCTGGTTTGTGTGATTGGTTAAGATATTCATGATACAGTCTTGAAGAATAATATTTTCATACACAAAGGTAAGAACATATTTTTTTCAAAAAAAAAATACCCATTTGAGTTTTATACGCAACATGCAGAACACTACCCCTCGAGGAGAAGAAGAAAACCCTCAAGTTTACATGATAATGATAATATTTGTAGGGGTTTACTTGTGAAGAATAAGGAATGAAGAAGGGTAGTACACAAATGAATTCATATGAATGATTTGAAGAATCTTGAATTGTGTGTGCAAAGTGGAAGCTGAGTTGCACCAAGAAGGATGTAAATTCATATGCACAACACACATATATTAAAGTCAATCAAAACAAACAGTCTGTGTGTCTGAAAAGAACCATTGGGGAAGGGATTTTGTGTGTGAATATTGAGTGAATAAACCAAGTAGACAATACATGAATGAACATAGTTTGTGTTTTAGTTTAAAGGAAATACTATATATGCTTTAAATCATGCAAAAAACACATGCACGTTTGAGAAGTCAGTGAGATACCCAAAAAAGAAGTTTTGAGTGCCTTGAAATCCATGAATGAAGTGGGTTTGAATTGAGACTGAAGTCGGGTAGATTTATAGATATCCTATAATTGAGTTGAGAGTATTTGAGAATTCAAGAAGATATAAAGTGGTGATATTGCACAAGATCATTCTTGCATATTATATTCATGAAGAACTTGTGTGAACCAATTTAATACCTCCATGCGAGGCCATATCTGTATCAAAAAAAGAAAGAATTTCCCCAACATTGTTTCACTATGGAAACTAATTAGTATAAGTGATCAGAATCATCGAGAAAGGATAACAGACCTTACCTAAGGCTATTTAATATTCTTGAATAGGTACACGAGCAAGTGTAATTCTGCAAGCTACTGAGGTATGAGTATAATATCAATATAAAATAAATCAAAATCATTAAAAAGAGAAATTTTCTCTTGTGATTCGAGATCAAGGAGTACCCTGTGAGATTTTGGAGAAGAAATATTTAGTGAGACTCTAGAGTAGGCTAGTGGGAGTCTAGTAACACTGTGAGATGCAGTTTGAAGAACCTCATATGGGACTTAAGAGAGATATAGTGTGTCTCTTTATTGACCATTGTAATTTTTCATCTGATTATTGTGGATAATCTATTTTGAGGAGAATAAAAAAACTAACAAGGAGTAGGCCTTTGTACCAAACCATGAAAATCCATGTGTTCAATTCCTTTGAATTTACAACATCATGTGAGGTACGACTAAGAGACACAAGAAGATTGTATCAAGGATTTAACAAACCAAAATTTTTTAATTGAAAATAATTAATTTGTATAATGTTTAAATGGATCAATGAATCAACCCTACCCCTTGTAGTGATTCACACTGATTTGGGCACTTCTATTTCTTTCAGAGGGAAGGACACCTCTAAAAGACCAAAAAAAGTCTTTATAAAGATCATATTTCAGGAAATGAGTGAGAAAAATGAAATGAATATATCATCCATGAATTAGAAGAATATTAAGATGACACAGTAAAGGAATATGAATAATAATTGTACTACTAATGGGGAGACACCTTATACTAATGATAATCTAGAAGGTACAACATGTGATTATTATTTTTATTATTATTTCTCTTCTGATGAAGCTTGGTTACACTGTGACGATGATAGATCAATCAATGATCTTCAGTCTTAACATAGATAACATTTGAATAATATTCCAAGGAAAGTGGCAATAAATATTTCTACAAGCATCAATAGTGTTAGAGATGAAAAATTATAGTTATAAGAAGAAGCTAATGCCATGGAAGAGGCATTGGATAAAAGTTTTGGTATGTTCAACAATCTCACAAAACATGTGAAAAAAGGAAGAAAAAATTTATCCTTTCAATGAAAATTTTAATGAAGTTAATGAATAATTTCATGTAAGTATTAGTGAGAAATAACTCTTTGATATTGTATTCTTAGAATCCCTCCATGCACTTGAAAACTACACGATGTTTCTATGGTTGTCAAAGGTGGCCAATTAGAATACAAAGATAACAAGGAAAAAGGGCTTGAAATTTATTTTAAGGGATTAAGAAATGTCCATAAAGAAAAAATGATAAAGTTGAAGGATAATTGGGAAAGTAATTTGGGATCAGTTTACAATGAAAATAACTCTCTCAACCTGATGTTTTTAGAGTTAGAGGTGATATCGAAGAATCATAAATCAACCCATGATGGAACTTCCCAAAAAATAGAAGAGGAGTCACTTCCACTCATGCTTTCTTTGAGGAATATGATTCTAAAAGTAGTATTAGAACATCTTCGAATCCAATGGAAACACCCTCTAGGAAGAAGGTAACCTAAAACCAATTTATTTTTGTTTCCACTAATGTAGTTTAATCTGTAATTAAATGGTCAATGATGAAATCTGGGAAGATTTGGATTGATATAAATGATTATACAACCGTAAAAACATCACGGGTGGATAATGGAATGATTAATAAAATTCACTCTCAAAAGGATTCCCCAAATAATAAAGACAACCCCAAAAACAAAAATGCACTGAATCCATGAAATTAATAACACAAGAAATGGAAGAAGATTGGTTGGATACTATTAGTGTTGTTGGATGTTTGGGAATCATGTCAATAGTTTCTGGCATAATGTGCCAGAATATAAAAATTATATAAGGCCTATATTTAAGGAAAATATAGACGATGAAATGAAGAATCCCACAAATCTGAAGCAGAATACACAGATAAAGAATAATATGTCTATCAATAACATATTTGAATATCTTGAAGTATTTTATGGTAATTTCAAAAATTGTGGTCATAGTAATGATAAGTTCTGGTTTATTCCTACCATACATCATGAAGATTTTTTTAAGAATAATGAGCCATAAAAAAATCAAGAGAAACTATTAATAGTTTAAAAGTATCTTATTGAGAATATTTAAAACAATGATATCAAGAAAACTATGAAACAAAATATTCCTAAGAATAAGTTTAACTTATATTCTAGGAATTTCATCTCAACCAAGAAATTATGCCTCTACTATGGAAATAAATTTAATACCATGGATCACTGAAAAAACATGGAAAATAGTGGAAGCAATATTAAACTAAAAGGATAATCATTCTAGGAGAATATTGGATCGATTAAAGACATTCTTGAAGATGATCCTAATAAGTTTTCAAAGAAAGGTAATTTGAAAGTATTGAAGAAGACATGTGGAATATACAAAAAAGAATATTCTATAAAGGAGTGTTTAGTTATCTAGCCTAATCAATTTCATGTTACTGAAGAAATAAAAAAATCTATAGATAATGTATTACCTAAAGACAAGGAAAAAGGAAAATATATAATTTCACATGATGAAGAATTAGAATTTCATGAGTGGTTGTCAACACATGAAAACTCAAGTGTCTAAAAAGTACGACGTGGAAGGTTAATGTAGGGTAAAAATAATGAAAATAATGTATAACTATCTTACGAGCTCAAATAAAGATGTTGAAAATTGAAAAGCATGAACCAGCGGAAGCTACTTCACTACTGGAAGAAGTAAGGACAAACAATCCACCCAAGTGGAAGGTGAATGGATTTAAAGGGTCCATGATAACAATGATAGATCAAAATGTTAAATGAAGATGAGACACCTACTTGAAGCATACAAGACACATTAGAGCTACAAAGAAATTGGTCATTGGGTTGAGAGAAAACTCACATCCCTATTTCTTCTATTAAGAAGCTCAATTATGGTCCATCTTATTCCGTTATTTTTTTGTATATATGTTCTTAAATTATAGGTAATAAAAGGTGATTTTCATTTTCAATATGAGAATTGAATGAATAATGTGGAGGATAATAATATGGACTAATAATTCATGATTTAATAAATACTTGAAATTTTCCACAGTGGATGATTATCAACATGAAAATCTAGAAAATTATTGGATGATATTTTCCACTAGGGTAAATCAAATGGATTGAACCCTTTGAGGGGGATAAAATATAAAGGATACGATATAATTGATTATTTTATGATAATTCAAGAAATTAAAATCATCTCTAGAATTTAAAACTTGATGAATTCAAATCACACTTTTATCCCATATTCTAAATTATCTTTATCATGTCAATTATGGTGGAGTGCTTGATTGATGACATGATGGGTAGAAGGGGGAGATTTATCTATGTATTTGAACTATTTAATATTATTTCTGAAGCATGTGTAGGATTTATCAATTCAATAATAAATATTATTATTTCTGACCCCCTAAATAAGAATTGAATCTTTCTGAGCATTATTTCACATTTATTGTTATTTATAGAAAAAATTAAAAACCTTGGTCATATCTCTCTTGTTTTCTACACCGGGTTATCCAAATTATACTTAGCGTTTAATAACTAATGGCTCTATACTAATAAAACCATGTGATATCATCTCCCTCTCTCTGAAACATTCAAAAAGATATTATACAAAAGGAGGAGAACATGTTGCTGTATAATACCCACTTTAGCTTTACATTCCAAAAAATATTTGGTCTTATTAAGATAACACTTTTAAGGAAAATGTGGGAAACCGGTCATGCACTCAAAGACAATCAGAAAAAATAATACGTCCTAGATGAATATATTATTTGCTGTTTAAACCTTTTAGAGATCATACCTCTGAGGAGACTACATTAAAGGGCAATAACATGCTCATCCAGATCATATTTGATTAGGATTTCAAAATTATATACCATTATCTTCTTGTTGAAGCCACATTCTAGTATTCGAAGTTGTTTTTGAGTCCAGTCACACTACTCCTTGGAAATGTTTACCATAATGGACCTCCCATTCATCCTGTCAAATTGATCCTGTGTAGTAATGACATCTAGAAACCTACCTATGAATTCCTTGTTTCCATTAATGATGACTTCCCACTCATCACACTCCATCAATTATTTCTTTCTCTGGAGGATATAAGATTTTGAAAGTTCCTTCTCAGCATTATTTAGGGAGATGACAAAGGATTACCTTATTGGGGGTTCTAGTTCGTTAGTAGAATTTTCCTCCACCTTCTTGGGAACGCTTGAAGGGAATTTGGTTTTGCAAGAGGATCTAGTAATAGGAGGGCTTGGCCAGAAAGAATATTCTTTCTTTCTCCTCGGCCTCTGAGAGTGCTGAATAAGACCCTCTGCATTGATGGGGGTGTTATTTCCCTTCATAGAAGAGGATCTTATATATTCATCTGCAATGTCAACTTCTTTGGACTCAACAAGGTAGTCTGAATCCATATCCCTATCCTCTAGAAAAGCCTCCATATCATTTCCTTCCTCAACCGTAAGACAATCTTCATTCCCCAACACTTCAAATCGATTATGGGACTGTATAACCGTTTCTCCAGATTTCACCATATCAGTATAGGATGGATTAGCTGGTAGGTTCTGCTCAGGAAAATCTGAGCCACTGATCTATACAAAACCACACAACATAAATTGGGGCTGCTTATCAGTGTCCTCCCAAATTAGACTTTGAGGATTTCTGCCCTTACCTAGAGAATTAAAGTCATCAATGCATTTAGTAACTTTATTGGAAGAACTGGAAGAGACCAACTGGTTGGCCGAAGCCACATCCAAGGGAGGGTTCGTCACCTCATGCCCAACATCTGTATAAGGAGAGGATGTTAACTCCTGAACCTCACTGACCAAAAAATCATCCTCATATATTCTTGAAAAGGGGTTGGAACCCAAATCAAGACTTATATGGGAAAAAACTTTAGTGACCCTTTTCTCTGATACCTTAGAATTAGCACCATTCACAACAGCTGAAGAAAACCCCAGATCCAAAACCAACTGAGCCTCCACTGGTGGACTCAACTCTAACGAGCCAGCCCCACACACATCCTCAACTCTGCCTGAATCGACCGAAACCTGGGAAATCAGGTTCACAGTGGGGTCTTCATTAGGTTTTGTTCCAAATGGAAATCTTGGGATAGAAGCCAGCCCTTGTCGTTCCCTATTATAATGACAATAATCTGAAATCAAGTGGTCTAACTGTAGGCAGTTCAAGAAAAATGTAGGCTAGGATTAAAAAACCACCAACTTCTTCCATATAAATTCCCCTCCAACCACAATAAAAATCCATTCCACTGGAGGCTTTGAAACATCAACTTCGATACAAATTCAAGGGGATATCGGGTGGCTAATAGCAGTAGTTCTACTGTCAGAACACAATTACCAGCCTACCATATTCCCTAGCATACAAATAATAGATGGATTTTGGAACGATAAAGGAAAATCAGGAAAGGGTACCCTTACGAACATGGTAGGAACATCATAGTTCATGTTGAACTCTAAAGACCACCAAAGGAGGTAGAATAAGCAAACACTGAGGACTTGCGGAGCACTAGACCAGGCCAAGATCTGGTCATCCTCTGAAAAAATATGATCATCAAGTGATGCCTATCAAGAAGCCCAATCACCACCCATTAATAGAGACCCCAGGACTCAGACACGAAATGGGAAAAGGCGTCAACCGAAGGTCGACGGTTCCTGAAGCGTGCGACGAGCATCAGCCAGTAAGGATCTGAAACTTCAGTGAATTATTTCATTGAGATCACCAGCTAGAGTGATCCATTGAAGAGGTCATGAACATTAGGTATAAGGGGTATCACCGAAAAAGGTTGGAAGGAATCATGGGTAGTGAATAGAGAATATACCATTCAAGTGGTGATGATTAATGTAATGTTATTGACTCAGTGAGGATCCCACTTTGATTATGAATTGTATTAATCTACAAGTACTATCAATAATTGTTGGTTAGAAATGGTTATCAGGGAGATGGTTATATATAATTTATATCAATATAATGATATTTTTACAAATCAAATGATTCATGGCTAATTATTATGGATTCTTAGCATTGGATGCCATAGTTGAGAAATTCTCCATGCTGTTAATTCAGATGATTAGTGAACTGATCCTAGGTTCCATGAATTGTGTCCATGAATGAATTTTTGTTACAACATTTAAAGGACATGAAATACTTGATTCCATGATGAGTTTGGAAGATCCATCCAATGTTTTATGATTGTATGAAGTATTTAAATAATATTGTGCTCATCTTTAATGATTAAGATATGTTCTAAACACTGTTTGAACATTAAGAAAATTCTTGAACATGATTTTTGAATCATGTTCCAAAAAGAAAATTTAGAAGAGGAAAAGATAAGGAAAGGTGAATGGGATTGGGATTTTGAAGATAGGTGACCATGTATGAATAAGTGTGAGGGACATGCCGGTTTGAACTACTAAGTATCTATTCATTTTATACTTAGATGAATTTTTATGGGATTACATTAAAATTTGGGACATCCCTCGAGCAAGCTAGTTATCTAGGTGAACAGAAATCACCACAAAGTGGGCGTTTGAGATCGAACCCAACTAGATAGCCAGTATAGATGGCTGTTGTTAAAGAACACATGTGTTAAAAAAGAGCACATCCGTAGGATCACCTGGGGAAAATCTCATGCATGGTTTTGGAACGAAGCTCGTAGAGGGTGGGAATAGAGCACGCTCACATAGAACACGACACATGGAAGTACTGTGGATGGAGGAGGAGTAATATAAGCTAAGGTTGGAGTGGAGTTTGGGATTAAATGTTCCAAATCTGCAACTCCAGTTCATTATGGAAAAAATACATGAATACTATTTATAGTTTAAAAACACGGATGCAATCCCCACCGTCTAATATTTTCACGTATAATCAGAGTTATTGATCTATTTAAATATATGGGAATTCCATATCTATATAATATGAGCTAATCCAATGATCATAAACCGTCCATGACATCATCTTCTACCTCTGATCGCATGAAGGGTTCTCGAAGTCGCAGTATTCCGGATCTACAACCAAACCAGTGAGATCTTTTTTCCAACCACTATAGAATAAAAAATCCACCGCATTATGTTCATCTAGATATCGTAATACTATTTATAATATTATATTTCCATGCATGTAACAAAAAAAATAGAACACATGAAGGCTAAAGCAAACACAGTTATGAGGCTACATCATGGAGCTCATGCGTTTATAGTTAATATTCGCATGTGACTCTCTGTGAATGCATGTTCTCTTTTCACATGAAATGTAAATCCCACATTGAAAAGAAAACTAACCAAGACATGAATTATATCTCTACCCATGTTTGATGATTTCAAAGAAAAATATTGAGGCTATTAAATGGAAATATTTAAACGATGATTCTTATCAGATTTGAATGCAGACCAATGCTATGATTATCGTCTATAAATAGATTTCCCTCAACTGAGGGTTTTGTGTTGAAGAAAATGAGGAAGAAAACATTTTTGGAAGAACATATCACTATGCAGAGAGGTTCTACGCATCTCTTGTGTGCATGAGGAAAGAAGCCATCTTTTTGATAATTCTACAAGAAGGAAAAGGCTACTGTAAATTCTTAATAAGTTATTCACTCTCTTGATTCATTTTTCAACGGATTGGGTTTCGGAATCATTATGTGGTCTGTGTGTTGCACATTCCCTGTTTTTGTGACACATCCACAACCTTGAAAAAAACATGTTTCATCTTTTTGATGGATATATCCATGAGAAATTCATGAAGAAGATGATTTTCATTCACAAAAAGAATAAAATATTTTGACCACACAAAATTTATATATCTATTTGGGTTTTATTCATAATAAAAAAAACACTACCCCTTGAGGAGAATAAGAACAAACTCCGGTTTTCATGATAAAGCTATAATTTGTAGGGTTTTTCATGTGAAGAAGAAGGAATTAAGAAGGGTCATATACATATACATGACTTTTAGAAGCCATAATTTTGAGTGAAAAGTGGAAAGTGAGTTTCACCAAGAAGGAAGTAAATGAACATTCATAACACACATATATTGAAACCAAACTAATTGAAAAGAGTTTGTTTGAAAAGAATCATTGAAGAAAGATTTGTGTGGGTGCATATTGATTGAATAAACCAAGTGGATAGTACATGCATGATAATAGTGTGTGTTTAAGATTACATGAAATATTTTACTTGCACGCAATCATGAAAAAAGAAAAGCACATGTAAGAGGTAAGTGAGATACCCAAAAGAAGATGTTTTGAGTTCCTTGAAATCCATTCATGAACTGGATTTGAATTGAGACTAATGCCGAGAATATTTATAGAAGATATTGTATCCGAGTTGAATATATTTGAGAATTCAAGAAGATAGAAAATGATGATATTTTACAAGATCATTATTTCATATTATATTCTTGAATAATTTATGTGCACCACTTGCACATATCAAAGTGAGGTCGGGTCTTCATTAGAAGAAGAAAGAATTTTGCGATCACTGTTACACTAATGCAACTGATTAGTATAAGTTATTAGAATCATTGAGCAATTACAATAAAACATACCTAAGGCTATTGAATATTCTTGACCAGGTACACGGTAAAGAGCAATTAAACAAGCTCATGAGGTAAAAGAAAAAATCGTACGATAAATATACATTTAATCAAAATCAATAGAAGGAGGAAGCTACTCATGTGATTCGAGAGCAAGGAGTACCCTATGAGATTCATGAGAATAAGTCTTCAGTGAGACTTTGGAGCAGGCTAATGATAATATGGTAACACTATGAGATACAGTATAATGAACCTCCTATGGGACTAAGGAGAGATACAAAGTGACTTTGTATCAACCATTGTAATTGTTCATCTTATTATAGGGGAGAATCTATATTGGGAAGAATAACCAACACATCAAGTAGTCAGTATCTGTACAGAACCATGTAAATACTTGTGTTAAGTGCCTTTGAATTTACTACATCACTCGAGGTAAGGATAAGAGACAAAATAATATTGGATCAAGGATTTAACCATCCATATATGTTTAATTGAAAAAAATCAATTTGTCAAAAGTTTAAAGGGACCACAGATTCACCCCCTCCCCCTCTTAGTGATTCAAAATGATAGAGGTACTTCACATTTAAGGAGGAAAATAAAATTTATACTAAAATATCTTTTAAAAAATGAGAATTCATAAAAAAAATTGGAATTTATTTTCTTTTAAAATAAAATAGAAAAATTATAAAGAATATTTTTATAAAATAAAACATTTCTTCTAGAATGTATCTTTTCCACATAAAAAAATATTTTAAACATTAAATATTATAAAAAAAATTAGTTGAAAAAAAATTAGAATAATATAAATAAATATTCAATAAATATAATTGGTTATGATGATGGATATTTACTTTCACCCCACACATAATAAAATGATTTTTTTTCACATTTTTGGTAAAATAAAAACCTGTATTGTTTAGAAAATTAAATAAATGTTATATTTAATAATTTTTTTAAAAAATACATCCATGCATTAAAAATTTATTACTAAATAATTTAGAGAATGTTGAAAAATTGTGAAATCATTTTTGTAGATAACATAGTTTTGGAAGGAAAATAGGTTTTCAACCAGGGAGAAAAATAATGAGAATTTTTATTAACCAAAATCTATTGAACTTTTGAGTACATATAAAGATTAAAAAGAAGGGGGAAAAGGTATTCTAATGATATAACTAGGGGAAAATAATAATAATAAACTTATTGAGGGATTGATGATAAAATTATATCATTGGTAACATAATAAAAAACAATCCCCAAAATGATGACATTGTAACAAAACAACTTTACCAATAATGAAATATTGAATTATAAGACCTATAATGGAGTAACATTAAATTGAACATAAAATATCATTAGATTTAATTACTTCTTGATATTATGTGTCGTAGAGAATATATATACACCGCATAAATTAATATTGGTGAATGAAATAAAATATATCACACCGATAATCTCATCGATCCTCTACATTCCTCCAATTATTTATCTCACAGTAATTTGGGCGATTTTGGTGGGAGATTATATGCACTGTTTCTAGGGTTTCAATATATTCTTCCATTTTGTCTTATTCTACCTATATTCAAGGGATGATACTAGATGAGTAGAGTACTAAAAGATTATGTTAGGTTGTCTAGTTCTTTTCCAGAATGTCTGAATGTATTTTTATGATTCATTATTGTACTGTGCGCTTAACTCCTCCAATTTCACCTCTATGAAGTCTAAATAATTAAATTAAATGTTATTATCTTGTGTAATAGGGTATTATAAACTCATTAATTAGTGTATTGTGGTGTTTACTCTGATACGAGCCACCCCTATGGTAGTGAAATTGAAAATGTATTAGAGCCTTATATTATAGAACAAAATATAATTATTTTTTTCTTAGATGTGTGTATTTTTCGAAATGATATGATATTATATGATTTTGGACCTATTAATTCATGAAATATATTGTTTTAATTAAATTTAATTAATTTCTTCCTCGATTAAAGTTATAATATTATAATGCATTATAAAATTTTATGAATTTCTGATATCTAGGACATAACTTTACTTTATGTTGAGAGGAATACTGCAGTAACAACTCAAATACTACTTGGAATTGATCTTCATTCATTAAAAATTTATTCTTTATGAATCTTAAAGCCTCATGAGTGATACTAGGATTCATTATACTATTCTCTAGATTTTATCATCAGGATGAACACGTTGTCACTCATGGGAAATACTAGTTCCCTATGAGAGATACCTTAGATGAGCTTAGTGTGTTATACAGTTATACTATTCTATGAACAATACTCAGTCCCCTTTGTCTTATACCAGGAAATATCTCAGAATGCTATATATTTTGACCATGAATAAAGTGATACTTTGTATTCATTTTATAGATCCCATTCGATGGACTCACACAATGATGGGTATTTAAAGAGCACCTAAATAGATACTATAGTTCATTTGTATTGATCTACATGGATGATATCAATATGATACTTACAAAATTTTAATTGTTTCTTTATATCAAGGGCTATGACTGAAAAACGATTATCCTATAGAAGCGTCTTCCATAGAAAATAATATTCTTAGGTTCTGTTTATTCTTGATAGATAATTAATAATAACCCATCTATACAAAAATATTATATCAATACCCTATGAATTTGTTTTTTAGTTATATGGAATTGAACGAATATGTAGTTTTAATTGGATATCCCTTGAGGAACCCAAAATCAATGGGTTTTAGTTATCTACTTCCTTACAATTATCATGTACCTTAAAACTGATCATTTTATACGCCCCCAAGTAGGATTGTTCTAGAAACCGTTATTAGTGTCCTACTGAGTATATATGACACACCATTCGGGATTCCAATGGATCCCAAATAGAATTCATGAATTTAGGTTTAGAAAATGGGAAGATTCTATCTTCAAGTGTTTGATTTTCAGTAATAGTATGGAGTATGAGTGCATAGGACAAATCCTATGATTATGATAAGAGTGGAGACATATTTTGGTGTTACATTATTTTTTAGAATGTTATATATTCATATAACCCTTTATCTTATGTACCTATATCTTTATAGAATCATGACATTATCATCGTATTGTATCTGATATTGATTTAGCTTCCTCCTATTTATTTATCTGTATGGTTTATCTTTAAATTCTTGTCCTTTATTACATTTTTTGCTACTTATCATTATTATTTAAAATTTTAATACACTTACATTGAGTGGTAATAGTCTCCCCATGGTCACACCCTTTCCCATACTAGTAGGCATCCTTTAGCATATGGGGAGATGAGCATGAGGTTTCGTGGCTAACCAGACTGGGAAATAATTTCTTTGTTTTTCATGCACACATTCATTTTTTATTTAATGTCCTCTTACATTGACCATGGTTCCATAACGTATATAGTTTTAGCAATTAAATATTTATCTAACAAATTATTTTTATATATTTTTCTTGTATTCCACTAGAGTTAGTGATATATAAGGAAATACAATATTCATGGAGATAGTAGGTCATACCCACACATGAATGCTGTTTCCATTTGCATAAATGATTTACTTAAATAAAATACTATAATTACAGAATCATTTTTATATTATAAATATAACATATTTTTATTAAATATATCCCTATTACATTTCATGTCATGCGTGAATGATTCACATCACTTCTAGAGGGGGTTTTCCACTGTAAACACGAGAGATGTTATCAGGTTCCCATAGAATGGAAAGTATAATGGTATATGTCATACAAAAATTTTAGAGGTATAATAATATCATGAATATCATATATAAAATTTTAATCTATAATTATATCCATCCATGTGAAGTGGTGATATAAAACGAATACCATTAGTTAATGAGGCAGAAGTCCACTATACACACAAATGATGATTTCATATCAAATTTGATAGAAAAAAATATGATAATAGGTAATTCCATTAACATAACAACATTGTAGTATTTTTGATGTAATAAGGTTATTATAAACTAATGTTTGAAAATTAATTTAAGGATATGGATGAATAAAAAATATGAAACACTTGTTTAGGGGTGTTACCTCTTCTTCGAATAACATCAATTGGTTTTCACCCAAAGGTTTCATAGGTTTTTTTCTGACCTACATAAGGATTTTAAGATGGGTGGGGGATGGCATTAAGGGAGTGAGATGTGTATGGTTTGGCTAAACCAAATGTTTATTTAAGTGTTATGGGAATAAGAGATTTGTTTTCCATTTATAAGTGTGGTGAGTGGAACACTTGAAATTTTGTGAATAATAAAAAGAGTAAGTACTTTTTTCACATTAAGAAAGGCACTAAAATGTATTGTTTTCTAATAAAAATGATTTAAATTCTATATAAAGATAGACAATGGTTTTTGGTCATTATTTGAGTCATTTTTACCATTATCTATTTAGTTTGACCCTCGAAAACCCCATTTTTACCTTCATTATGGTAATTAAGTTATACTTATTTTAAAATTTGTTATAATCAAAAAATTGGTTGAACATATTAAATATTATAAATTATTCTGATTAAAAATATAGATTTATTTTTAAAAATTAAAATCGGAAAAGTGGAAAATTTTAATTTAAAAATAATCCCACAAATAGAATTAGATAGTTTTTTTTCTAAAGAGAATTATTTTAAAAGTTTTAGTACTTTTCATAAAATAATTCAATATGGAAAATATTATAATGAAATAAATTTTAATAATAGATATTTTTTTTATAAAATTTTAATTTTAAACCGTCTTTAAATCAAATAATATCCTTATAAATTCTTTAAACAAAGATTCATTGTTCACTAAAAATTGGTATTTTTCACTTTTCATCAAAAAGGTTTGGTTAATAAAAACACATAATTTCACCCTAGGATAATATTATATCATGATTTAAAAACTGTATTTAATATTTTAATTTATATTTGTAAATTTGAAAAATATTACTTCTATTATTTTTTCATAAAATGAAACAAAACAATTTTTTTGAGAAAATTATATTTTCCAAAAACATAAAGACATTTCTAAAAATCACAATGTTTTTATTAATACTTTTTTATTATATAAATAACATTATAACTATTTTTTAAAATTAACTTATTACTTCTATAACCTCCCTATTTAAAAAATAAAATATAATGGCCTAATTTAAATAATTAATGTTATTAAAAATATTTGGGTTTGTCAAAATTCAGTGTCATGTGTAATAAAATCTAAACATGGCGTTTCTTGTATGGAATGTTATCGAAGAAACTCAATTTATTTTAAAAATAATAATTCTTAAAAATTTGGGGTGTCAAATTATTAAACCCTTAAAATGAATTAGACCCATTAAATTCGTCACATAGATACAAACAAATGGGGATACTTCTACCTCATCATTTTCACATGTTCCCATATAGCTTTATCAAGTTGGTTGTTTTGACATGAATCACTAACGTGGGAAGTTTTATTATTTAAAATAACTATTTTTATATGATCAAAGAATATTAATGAATATTACTCATAATAAATATAATGATCTATGGGTATGAAATTTGAGTTCAGCACATATGAATGATATGGTATGTACTACATCTGGAGAGATACATGGAAGACATTATGAATATGATAGAGGTTTCAAGAAAGTGAAAAACAATAGGTGAACATACCAATATGATCAATAATTTCATATGAATAAATATAAAAAGGGGTTAGATTCACTTTACCCCCAAAATCTCATAACTTTATTCCATTGATAATTCAATAGAAATAAATTTTCACAAACATCAAATTATATATCACACCATATATTGTTTTCTAAAAATTTTAATGACTCTAAGCTACCTTGACATATTTTTAAGTGGGTCTACCAATCTATACCATTTATTCAGGTATCTCAGGTTCTAATATCTTTGTTTTTATAAATTTGTTCCATAATTTTCAATAAATACACTTATTTACATAGAGGGATTCATAACGGGAAATCTAAATTTTTGATTGAAAGATATTTTTTAATGAATAAAATAAATGAATGTCTTGATCCCAACCAAATATGAAATATCTAGAAAAGAAAATTCATATCCTCTAGGGTTTTAATATTTCTCTCATGCTAACCATAGTTTTGAGGATAATACATATCTATAAAAATCCACTATGTTTAAAGAGATTATTGATGACTTTTCCAAAACATCAATGGAAACATTGGATTTCGATAATACTTAATGAAATTTGGTACTTCATGAAACCTTAAAACCTTTTTAATAGAATATTATAGAAATTTGGTCAATATGTATTCCTTATCTAATGGTGATAAAGTTTGATAACATTTTATAGTGACCACAAAATCTGATATATCATTTTCTCATTATGACATTTTTTGGGAGTCCAATGACAAAAATCCATGGTGGTGTTTCCCATTTCCATTTTTGTATAGATAATGTATATAACATCCCTTTATCCATTTTTAACTCATAATAAATATAATGAAACTCCAATCATTGAGATATATACTTTTTTATAAATCATTTCATTCCCTCTAACCATTAATACTCTTTTTAATTCTATACACATCTTCATAATTTCTAGCTGAATAGAGAATGAAGAACAATGGGATTCCCCTAAAAATTCCATCTTCAAATATGGTATGGAAAGAACACATACATGGTTTCTGAATATCATCATTCCATTATTACCGAGGTTAAAAATAGGATCATTTCATGGTAGTATTTTATAGATCTATATCATCCTTTTCATCATTTTATAATAATTACATTAACATATGGTTGAATATTCAATTGAGTAAGATAAAATTTGTTCCATTCAATATGGGTTCCTAGTTCAATAATCTGTAAATATTAAAATATTAGATATTTCGTGATCCTAATCATGGATAATATACTAAGATCCTTTATACAAAAAGCATCAACCACCTTTTTTTCTTTCATAGGATGGTTATGTATTGGGATTTCATAATCATTAATTATATATAAACATCATATCTGGTGAATAATCAAATCCTTTTTTGTGAAAATATAATTTCATCATTATATATATTGAAATTTTAGCTTTAAATATAATGGATCAATATATATGATGGAAAAATTATGGTAGCTTTCTCAAAATCATGAGTTTGGTAATCATTCTCATGAACCATCAATTGTCATAAAGTATAAACTATGACCATGGCATTACTCATAAGAACACATCCTTGTCACTTTTTAGATGAATTAATATAGATTTAGAACCTTATCCACTGTAATATAATTAAAGAATAGGTGCACTACCTAATAATATATTAATTTCCATGATATATTACTCACATTCATATCTCTAGAGTAACATGGATCCATTATTGATTAAAATGGTGTATTTGTTGAATTTTTAGGATTAATTATCTAAAATTCATTACTAATACCATTCAAACAATCTCTTGAAAGATAATATTGTATCTTATAGACAATAACCTTTAATTAATTGGTTTTAAGAAATAAAAGGATCAATTAACCTTATATTTATGTTAGATTACTATATTAGAATCGTACCTGACATGTATTTTAAAATTTTCATCACAGGTACCAACAGATTCATCTTAATTGTTATTTAGATAATGTAACCCATTATACTCTTTTCTATAAATAATATGAGTAATATACTAAATAGAAATCAAGTTATTCAACTCATCCCAATTCAAAAAGTGAATTACATTATGTTTCCTTGTATTCTTTATGATATTACACCAGTGATCTACTTCCACTTCCAAAAATATATAAAAAAATTCATGTTTTGAACACCATAGAATGAAAAATATGTTTTATGTGATATTAATATCTAAACCAGAGAATAGAATATCAATGGATCTACTAATGGAAGGTGGTTAAAAATATGAAAAGTTTAGTCTGGCAGTGCTTGGATGTTGAAATGGGGTCTCAAATGGAAGAATCAAAGCTGTTATTCACATACTGAAGACCTGAATTTTTTTCTCTGGCCACAAAATCTCTGGATCCGGCCAAGAAGGCGAAGTTCACTTCTCCTCAGAAGACTGATGTCAAGACGGTGGTGCACACTGGATGAAGTTTTGAATAACAGCGATGATGAAGATGATCTGAAGATGGGTGATGCCAATGATGGTTCTGAAGATGATGATGAGGATGACGCTTTGGAGCAAGACTCAGATGACAATGAAGATGCACTGCAGAAAGTGGCAGCAAGCAAGTGGGCCCTTGGGTGGTCTGTTTTTCTTTGTCATTTACTTGTTTTTTCTTTAATTCCCCGCTGGTGTAATTTCTTTACACCTCGAGTCTGTACTGCATACATCCTGTTTCTATTAAATTCATTTGGGTTGCATGAACTGGGAAACCAGTTCATGTCATCAACCTTTTTTAAAAAAACTAATGGAAGGTGGGAATTTCCTCATGAAGGAATTAATATAATGATATTCTATAATTTTATCATTTGTATTTTCATCATGATTCATGTCTTATGAAATCTAAATGATCATAAAAATTAGTCATTACATTCAAAATCCCATAAATATTGGAAAATTGGGATGAAAATCATTAAATTTTCCTTCAAACTCAGCATCAATATATTTTCTTCAGGTTATAATTGTTGACGAAAATCCCAAATACATAGTGTAATCAATAATAATCATTGTGGGGAACCACATAATCATGAAATATCACTTATGGGATGTCTAAATCATAACAACATATTTTTAATATATGAAACTATAAGATTATATGATGTCAATAATTATCATCATCTATATAAATCCTTCAATATGGTTAATAATGTATTTATTAATTTTAATATCATATTCCCTGTTAGTGTCAAACCAAGTGTATATAAAGGCTTATTTTCAAGAACAAGGGGACAATTTAGTCCATCTCAATACAAATATTTTCATATATATGACCTATAGGTATCTCCATGTCATATCCACATCCAATTTTAGTTTCTATAAAGGGATATAATTTATTATAAAGTACTTAATTTATCCTATACCAAAATTAAAACACATTTTCCTATAATTTGAATTATTCTTAGACTTATCCATAAACATTTTAAAAGGAATTTCACTAATGTTTTCCCAAAATAGTTTACATAGGACGATTCAAATTTTCCATTTATAAAAATCATACTGACAAAAAATATTTATAAATAGAAATTCATTTTTTTTGGATGAGCATTCATTACCATATACAAACAATTGAATGGGGTCTGTAATGGTATAATACATTTGTAAACATGGAAACAAAAACAACAAATTCATATATGAACTATATAATCTCCCAATATGTTCTACACAAATAGTAATACTGTTATAAATATCTCAAATTATATGTTTCTTCATAACCTGGTGAAAGGAAACATAAGATATGGTTCACTCAGACGTTCAGTAAGGGTAAACAAGGGAGATATATAAGCATAAATTGAACATATGTGTATGATAACATTATAATAGCTTCTTTAAACTATACCCTTCTCATGAAATAACATAATCACGAGTCATGGAATAAATATGGTTAGTATAAAAGATATGTTTCAAAAGAAAATCAAAGAACATGAGACATGAGACAGTAACATTATCATATGAAAAATAATTGTTTCACATACATAAGAATAATAAATCATTTTATAGGAGTCGGGGACCACAAAAAGGATATCATAGTGGAATCACTTCGTTCTAAAAATCGTCATTGTATTAAATGTTCAATCCCAAAATCCTCATTGTGGAATAGATCCCTTAAAACACCTAATTTACTCCCCATTTCACTCTTTTCTATCACATGAGATATAAATCATTAGCTAATTCATTGGAGGAATATATTGTTCCCACCAATAACATAATGAAAATAATATGTATGTGTTCCATAAGATCATAAAACATTAATAATATCAAATCTTTGAAACAAAGTGGTTTTTATAAGCATTTCATCATATCATAACCCATAGATAAGTTATGAGTTTCAAAATCAATTCCTCATAGAATAACAAGTCAAAATAATCATGGTTCAAAATCCTATTTTCAAGGTATAGACCATCAAAGAGTAAAATATTTTGTAAACATATTTTCATCATAGACATGAACCATCTAATTAAATAATAATAATTGTACAGTTGGGTCAAATTTATAGTAAATCATATGTAGCATCGAAAGAGGTATCCATAGATAAAAAGTGATTTTGAAATATAACATGGAAAATTTCATGAGGAAAATAACATTTCATCAAGAATAACTTTTTAAAAATAAAAAATAAAAAATAGAGGTTATTTACATTAAAAATAACCATGAAAACATTTAAAATAATCTTTAAAAAACATTTAAAAAATTACTTGGGGAAAAATACATTTACTTGTTCAAAAATAATTTATAATAGAGAAGAATTTCAATTTATTTTCTATGAAAATAAATTAGAATGATTATAATGGAATATTCAATGAAATTACTGGCCAATATAGCAGAAAATTACATTCATGACATTCACATAAAAATTAATATCTTATTCACATTTTCGGTAAAATACAAAATAAAATGTTTGAAAAATAAAGACCCCTTAAAATATATATATATATATATATATATATATATTTATACATGGGTACAAATTTATTTTATTTAGCACTTTTATAATTTTTTCATATTTTTAATTAAAAACATGTTTATGGAAAAATAAAGGTTTTTGAAAGAAGTGGGAAATAAATATTTTTTTTAAATTTTCTTTTTAACTCTTGTGTACAAAAAGGAATAAATGAAGGGAAAATGTTTTCTCATGAAATCACCCTAGGTGAATAAAATATTTTGGTTTCTTAAAATATCTATCATAAAAAATTATAATAAAAAACGCAATCATAATTAATCTAGGAAAATTGTGATATTATAACACAAAATCTTTACAACATTGGTAATTATTATTTATAATCCCCATGAATGAATACATTTAATTTAAATAAAAAATATCATTAAAATAAAGAATTTAAAGGTGTTACATGAATAATAGGTTGTATATAATTATTATAATAAATGATGTGTGTATAACATGACATATGTCTCAAAGAAAGAAAAATTGAGACAGAACTTCTTAACATTAAATATTAGATTCATTCATACAGGTTAAAAACTCCCATATAATAAAAATAATAATACTAGACATATATTAAGGATGAATAAAAATATATATAAAAACATATATAATTTTATTATGACCATTTTTTACCCTTTTACTAACAAATCAATGTTAGTGGTATGTTTTGGGTAATAACTATTTTCTTTTTCATATATGTTTTGATGTATTTGTTTTGGTCCTATTATTTTTATCACGGTTCCATCATTTATATAATATTAACAATGATATATATATATATATATATAATATATTAAGTATATAAGTTTTTAATTTATTCGCTAAGAGTTACATATAAAAAATAAAATACATTGTTCGTGGAGAAGGTAGGTTATACATACAGATGGAAGTTGTTTAAATTTTCCAAAAGGATTGAATAAAATATATAAAGGTAAATAATATATTCACATTATTGAATAATTGTTATGTTATTTTTATTATATATTCTCTTTTAAACCATCCTTATTAAATTCAATGTAATTCATGTATGTATCATGTCGCTTATCGAGGCAGTAGTTTGCCGTACAAATGTGATGTTATTATATTCCCATAGAAAGGAAAGAGTGAATTTATATGTGTAATAATAATTATATTATTTTAATAATACCACAAATATAATATATTATAAATTAATCAATCATTATATGCATATGTTGTTGTTTTTATTGAAATAAATAATATCGGTTCGTGAGATGGTAGTCCTCCATACATGTTAATGATAATTGCGCATACCATTTGCTTTAATAGGATATTATTGTGGGACATTACCCAAGATTTATAATACCTATGTATATGGGAGATACTTAGGATAATATGTCATAATGTTTTGACATGAATCGTTGGAGGTGGAGAAATAAATAAAATAAAACAAATAGTTAGGGGTGTTACCTCTTCTGTAGAAAACATGTTTTGGTTTGAATGAAAATGATTTATAGGATGTATTTATAACCATTTTAAAGATTATAAAATTTTAGGAATGATTTATTGAAGGTATTTTGGTTGGTATTGTGTTAACTAAATGGATTTGTTTATTTGAAGTGGACACGTGAAGGGGTGGCCTTTTATAAGTGAGTTGAGTAGTACACTGATATATTTTTTGAAATGAAAAAGGTGTTCCCACATTTTAACATAATAGAAGAATATAAAATGAAAAATTATAAATAATATATGCTATAAAGTCTATATATGTAAATAAATCATTTTTATATGTTTTGGGTCATTTTAACCCTTATATTGTTAGTTTTACACCCGTTAATATCAATTTAACTATCATCAGAGACAATAATATTTTCTATTTTTACTATTAGTTATGGTCAAAAACATAGTTGAGGTTATTAGATTATATATATTATTACAATTTTAAATATGTAATCTATTTTTACATATTCTATATATATAAGTAAAATTATTTAATTTAAAATTACACATATAGAGGGGAAGGGAAAGTAATTTTTAAAAGAAAAAATGTTCATAATTTTTAAATGAACTTATATGAAATCTAAATATTAAAAAGATATAAATTAACTAAATTAAATTAATTGATATATAATTTAAATAATTTTTAATCAAACATATTTTTAAAAAAATTACCTTCAAAATTATTTAAATGAAAAAGAAGTTTTCTATAAAACTGCTATTTTTCACTATTTGTAAAAAAATTAAAGAAACTAAAAATTAACCCTAAGATAATTTGGATGTTATATTTATATAATGTATGTAGTTATATAAATTAATTTTCTCATATGTTTCATATATTAGTTTTGTTATTTTTTAACATAATGGTTTTTAATTTGAGAAAATAAAATTTTAAAAACATATAATGTATTCTATAAAAATTATGTAATATTTAACAATATGTTTACTTTATATAAAAATTAATTTTAATATTTAAAATGTTTTTAATATTATTTATAACTCAATATTTAACTACTTTGTTATGAATGTTTTATTTAAATAAATAATATTATTAATATATCTAGGTTTTTTAAACATTAGTGTCACATGAAATGAATGTTAAATATGGTTTTTTGTAAGCAAATCTATTGAAGAAACTCTTTTTATTAGAAAATAATAGTACATAAAAAACTCAGGGTGTTTCACACCCATTCATGAACTCTTCTCACACATGTCACGTCTTTTGCAAATGAAAGGCCTTTCAATAGATTCATTGGAGGAATAAGAGAAGGAGGAGAGTAGAGAGAAAATAAGAAAATGGGCGTATTTGATAGTAGCACCATACTTCATTTATGGTTAGTCCTTTTTTTAGTTTGGTATAGTATTATACTTAAAACTTATGTTTTCCATTACTCGTTATAGTAATCTAACTTATGGATAAAGATGTATGCATGAATTTAGTATTGTTTGTTTTTATTTTAAAATTATATGGTCTTAGAGATATGTTCATGTGTAAAGGTACATTACGACAAGGAATCGTATGTGTGAAGTGTTTCTACTCATCACTATTCAAAAATACTTAGCCTATTGGAGGAGGGTTTATGTTTTCCACACTAGGTTTATCACCACCCAATCCGGCCCTGATGAGTTTTTAAGACTATATGGTATCAGAGGAGTCAATTCTATCTTAGGAATAGAGTTTCAATATTAATGTGTTGTAATGTTTCGTTTTATATTAATGGTTATAGTCTTATAGTGTTTCAAAATTATCTCTCAGACCACAAAATATAGTATTAGTGTGGAAAGTAATGTATCCAATCATCAAAACTTTGATTACTTTCTTATTTAATTGGTACATGTAGACACCAGTTTTAGGAAAAAAACATTTGTACATGAATAATATAGTAATTTTTTTTGGTTTCTATGTCCTTATTGAGTTATGTCCCCAAATATACTCATTAATTTTGTTACATATTTTTTATTTCATGATGTATCCATGATTAACTTCATCCATGATTACATAGTGAGATCACATGGATGAACATCTAGTTAAAAATGATTCAGTACATGGTTCTATATATTGGGAGTTGCCTCTGTGTGGATTTAAATATTTTCTATAACCAGTTGGGGGAGAATACCATGTTAAAAATACCATATGAATATGTGTAGAGGATTATTACACTCCATGGGTATCTATAAAACCCCGACCCTAGTTACCCAAAGTCGGAGAATTTTTACATAATATTGGTATAATACAAGGAATCTTGTCCCAAAAGACCAACCTATTTAGTATTATTCAAAACAAGATATATACATAAGTTCAACCTTAAAACTTTAAAATAAATACAACACTAATTTATTCCATTAGAAACATCCAAGCCTCATAGATTATGCTTATAAGTCACTCATAACTAACTTTTTCATATCATGGTAAAATTAAACATAAGAAAGGGGTGAGCTCAAATGCTCAGTAAGAGTAAGCATAGTGGATGATAACATAAACATTAGGCATGGATAATAATTTAAAAAACATGCCTTTACCAATAATAAACATGTAAAATATATGGAATGAATTTGAGATGAGTAAATAAAGCCATAATAAAACATAGTAATGGGTATTCTACTAGTCAAATAACTACATGAACCATCAATATTATTTTCATAATGGGGGAATGTATAATGCCTGACATTCTGAAACATTTTTTCAAGGCCCTAACTATAAAGTATAAAAATTATTAAGGCCTCATAAAAAACCATACATCAAATTGGGAAAGGCCTCAGACAATTCTAGATATAATTGTCTCATGATACCTACCGAAGCACCAAGGAGATACAACATGCTCCACCCGTTACTTACTAAGTCCAATACATTCCTCATATGAAAAAGCATAAACATAACATTAAAATTATTATTAAAACCTACATACAAAATGTCAATACATTAACCATAAACCATGAATGGTATACAGATAACAAACCCATAGTAAAAAATATCACAAAACCTTAAATATTATATGGATGATTTGTATCATAATAAATCAACTTCAAACAAATGTAAAATTTATCAAAGGATATTGACATAGATGGAATCAAATCTATTTGAGAGAAATTTCTCTTTATATTTTTAAATCATTTAAGAGTCACATATTTATAAAAGAAAACATTTATTTTGAAAATATTCTTATAATCTTGTAGGGGATGCATCAAAGATGATATAACGGCGGAGAATAACCACACCCACCGTATAAGTTAAAAAAAATTCTTACCTTAATTTGTCGAAAAGGTCATGGAGTACCTTGTCGGGAAAATGATGAAAAGATTCCTTTCAAACCATTTAATAAAAAGTTAAAAATGGGTATAAATGAATTTAAACCATATTTTAGTAAATAGTATAAAAATGTTTTAAAATATATTTTTAAGAAACATGGATGTGGATGATAAAGAGGTCCTAGTATATACTTATATAAAAACAACCTTGGATAATAAAGAGATTTTGAAATTAACGCTTTCTGATTTTGTAATTTACAAAACATACACTACATTAAGGAAGTATCATACAATTAAGATGTAAATACACATAAATTAAATTATAATACACAAAGAATGCAATCATGGGAAGTACATATTGCATGAATCTGATAGGAATAAGAAGTGAGATGAAAACCCCTTACAATGTACTTTTCTGTGGTCCAGGGTACGTTAAACTAGTTTATAATAGTTAAATAATTGTTATTAAATTATAAAAGATCTATATACATAAATATGGTATCATATATGATATTTTTAATATTTCTTTGTTAATAATATTTTAGTAGTATCAATATTGTTAATTGATTCATTTTCATATATATGTTTTGTTATGTAAGTCATGTTTGTTATGGATAGGGTGTATTTGATTCATACACAGAATAAAAAAAATGTTTTTAAATATTATTTTTAATAATCAAATGAAAATTATTCTTGAATGTTTAGGATGGGTAATGAATCTCATCGTGTTCACGGAGATGGTAATCTGTACGTATGCACAGATAATACTTCCATTTTATTATATTAAAAGGAAATAAAACCAAATGATACATAGGTATATTAGTATTAAAATATAATATAATATTATATATATGTTATGTAAGTTCATTAAAACCATATTATAAACGTTCCATGTATGGTTTGAACGAGTCATATCACTTTCAGGGGGCGGTAGTCCGCCCTTCCTCAAATGAAATTATCGTATATATAAAACATGAAAAAATAAGGGTATTATATAAAAGATAATTACAGAAGCTTATAGATAAAATATATATCATAAATATCATATATAATTATAGTTTCATCAAAATGGACACTAAAATAGGTTGTAGTAGAAGATTGAACAATTATTGTGTCGTGAGGGAGTAGTTCACCGTCCAGAGAAACATAATGTTCTATACCTATTAGATGGATGTGTGTGTAAGTGTTGTTCAAATAAATCACATATCAACAACCTATTATATTCAGGATACTGGCGTTGTTATAAAATAATGGAATAAATATATTTTAGGGTGTTGTAGAATTAAAATAAAAGAAAATAACTGAAGAGGAGATGCGACCTTTAAATAGGGTAACTCCCTTTGGTTTGAACCAAAGGGATTCCTTGAAGTGCCTTATGCCTAAGGTAATTATTCTAAGAGGAATAGCGGGATGTAAGGATCATAGTTGGGAAGAGTTTGGATGAGACAAGGGGCTTTTGAGGTGTGAGATATGGGTTAGATGTGAGAGCTTTTTATAAGGCGAGGAGGGGATTTTTAAGAAAGTTTGAAAATACTATTTTATTATATAATGATTTTAGGTTTATAAAGGTCCATAAATCATTATAAGTGAAGATAAGATGACTAATATTTGAAATAAAATCATCCAATAATATTTTGATAGGTTTTATATATTGTTTTAATTTTTATTATCTTATTTATTTCAATAATTTATTAATGAGGTAAACACTACATCATTATTGTGTCGTACTTAATTTTTTTATTTGATGTCTAAAATTATAAAAAAATAACATGATGTAGGAAATATTTTCTGATTTCTAATTAATAATTTTAGTCTAAAAGATAACTTATATAACCCCATGTAAATTTTTTTACTAAAAGATATATGGTTATGTCATTTTTGTCTTTACTTTCAAATAATTAATATAAAGTGTCATTATCACTCTCAAGTGGCTTCATGGTGTTCAAATATTGACCCAAGGATTACCATGGTCAGATATGTATCAACCAATAAAAATTTGACACATATTAGGGTAATTTTAAATTATTATAATATTATTTTTGTACCCTTATTTTCCAAATGTACCCCTTTAACCGTGTTAAATAAAATATTTATTGAAGTAAATATTCCTAATGTCTAAAAATAAAAGATACGTATTTACACAATTTAGACCTCCTGATTCATAATATGGAATCCATTTTTCCAAATTCAAAACACATAACTGGAACAAATTAATTTAAAACTAATTCACGATGTCAAAACAAAGAGTTTGTTTTCAAAAAAATAATAAATATCAAAAGATTGACACTTGTTAGTGTCATATTTCAAAGTAAAATTACTTAAAATGACCAAAATTAGATTAAATGGTAAAAATATAATCTAATTATAATTCAAAAACATTCAAATTTATAATTTAACACTATAACTTATTTTAATTTAAAAAGTTGTATTCAATTAAAATTTAGTATCTTTCACTATTCATCAAAGTATGAATGTTATCAGAAAAACATCAAAATTTTATCTAAACTAAATTTGTATGTCTCAATTATAAATAAGAATTTTATTTTGTCAAATTGAATATAAAAAAGTGTAAAATATTGTATTTAAAAATGGTTCACCATTAAAAGGATGTAAAATTGCATTTCTTGAAAAATACTTTTTTATCTAAAAATGAATTTGTTCTTATATTGTGTATAAAAAACAAATAATATCGATTCTAAAATTATATATAGTATATAAAATTAAAAAATAAGTAAATAATATTCATAAAATGTTTTTGAAAGGATAGTTTGGTAGGTCGTGTTGCGCTCAAACTCAGTGTTGCGTGTAGCGCAAGCTATTAAATTACATTAAAAAATAACTTACTATGAAATCTTGTGGTGCTACAGTATCAGAGAAAGGGACCTACCATATTTTAGGGTGATCTATAACCCTATTTCGATGTGGACTGGAAATCGAAAGTAGCCCATATTTTTCCCCTTGTTAGGACACCTCAACATCTGTTGGTGGCCCTAGTGGAGAGTCTTATTTAGGGATTCAATAGGTTGTTTTGGAGTCTAGTGAATCAGTCACATAATGATACAACTCTATCCTTCTTGAATTTGTAGAGTCTCTTAAATGTGGTATTATATCCATCCACATTGAAATTAGTTTATATCCATGATCTTATGTTGTTACATTAGGGTAACTTATATGTGGAAGATTATTCAATGAGTTTCACTTACCTCATGAGAAACACAATGGATTTGGTTTGATATCTATTCATTACAACATGGAGATTTGAGTATGGACTACACAGATATTTATGGGTCAGGGTGATATCACATTCCATTTACACCTATGATGGAGTCCTTGAGTGGTATTTATAAGTGGATATCATCTTTAGATAGTATACACTGATAGTGGGTTCTAGTAGTGGGAATACAAGTGTTGATACCATAGATTTCATTTTTAAAATTTACTCCCATTGAATGTAGGGTGTGAGAAGCTTCTCAAGATGTAACCATGATAAAGGGCCTAAAAATTAGGGAACTTAAAATTATTATATTAAAATAAGATATGGGAGGAATATCTCTTGTGATAGTGAGGTATATCTGACTCATATTTTCTAAAACTTTAGAGATATTATAAAGTGATGGTCGATGGAACAACTATTTAAATATAACTATATTAGTAGGGAGTTCTATAGGGTGTATTATTTGGAAGGGGATTAGGATGAGTATCTATAGGTGTAATATAGTTTGACATATTTCCTCCACTACTCTCAAGTGGTCCATGCCTATCTTAGAGAGCTAATGTAAATGGATGTGAACAACTATCGACATTCTAGACCTTTGACCCCAAGGCTCCATGTGTGATTAGTGGTATTATCTATGTCTTCATGACATTAATTATAATTGTGATAGAAATTGGTGTGAACCACTCTATTATTGTAACTTCCCTATTTTGAGACTAAGTGAAACCAATTTAACCCTTGTATTGACCCATTCTATTGGAGACTCATACTAGGGGGACATAGTGATTGAGAAATTATTTTGATAGTGTCACCTGATTCTAAAAGGAGAGGTATTCTTATGAGATATTTTTGTATCCAATATGGTTTATTATGATATTATCTAAGGTATGTAATCGTTATCCATAGTTCATGTGGATATGGAATATTTTTGGTGGATGAAACAAGAAGGAAAACAATATAGAGTATGGAGGGATCAAACATAGAATTATACAATAAATTATTCCCTAGTTGGATAATATTTCCTTTGGAGTAGTGGATGACATAATATTTTAGCTTCCCAACATGGTGGAGTTGTATGAAGATGTCATTCATAAGGAGTCATTTTCTTACCAAAAAACCAGGAGATGGAATTTTTTTGTATATACACACAGGGTCTTCTGTGATATGTGCTTCATTATATTGGATGGATCCACAAGTTTTTCATGTGATATAGGAGCATTTAGAGAACTAGTAGAGGATGGGATTTGTTAGACTTATTGACACCCCTAGGTAACTACAATGTTGTTCCCCAATAAGGAAGATGTGATAATGAAATTTTATGTGTATTATTAGTACATGATCTAGGTGAAAATAAAGAATAAAAATCCACTATCAAGGACTGATGAATTGTTTGACCAGTTAGGAAGGGTGATATGGTTCTCTAAGATTGACTGTAGATCATTCTGTCACCAGTATCATGTAGGAGATGTGGATATATAAAAAAATGTAATACCAATTTTATTAGAACCATTATTAGTACTAGGTGATGTATTTTATCAGGATGAACTCCCCAATAGAGTAAATAGGACTCATAATATGGATCTTTTAGCCTGTCCTAAATTAGTTTGTGGTGGTATTCATTAATGATATTCTTGTGTAATCTATGTCTGAGAGGGAGTATGCAAGAAACCTAAGGATGGTTCTAGAAATACTCAGAGAGAAATAGTCATATGTTAATCTCTTGAAATGACAGTTCTGAATTATATAGGTCCATTATTTGGTGCATTTTATCTCACAAAACAACATATTATTGGACCCAACAATGGCTGAGGTAGTGTTTTCTTGGTGGCCACACAAGGGCATGATAGAGGTATGAATCTTAATCGGGTTAGTAGGATAATATAGGGGTTTTATGCTCAATTTATAAAGGGTATTGGATTCTTTTATTACTTTTAACTAGAAGGGTTTTCCAATATTTTGGTCAGAAAGGATCATGATGGATTTTAGGAGTTGTAGAAGCAGTTGAAAAGTAACCCAATCATGAGAAAACCTGAGGTTGGTTTCGAGTATATAGTGTTATTAAATGACTCAAGGAAAAGATATGGTTGTGTTCCAAGGATGAGGAATGTGGTGATTACCGATGGATCATGGAATTATCAGCCACACAAGAAAAACTACACATCCCATGATATGTATATGGAAGCTATATTCATCGCTACGAAGATGTGAAAATATTACCTTATGGGTGACTGATTTATAATATATTTTGACCATAATAATCACATGTATATTTTTTATATAAAGGATCTTAATGTGATATCATGGTGTTGGATGTATTTCCATAAGGATTATTTATTTGATATAGTCTCCATTTTGGGAAGTGGTAGATAATGCATGATTATCTTAGTGAGAGATCATGTTCATTGTTGTTGACATGGATTTAGAGTAGATAGACACATTATAGTTCTACCTTATATTAGGGGATTATGTAGATTAGATATATTCAATGGTTGTTACCCAAAAAATTATAAATATTGTTTGGGTGTCTTAGATTATATATACATAATGTGATACATTAAATATTTTGATATCAATTAGAAATACTGTTGTTGGATGTTTTTAACAAGGGGAGAACATTATCGTTTTCAATGGTTATAAAATGGTATATGGATGTTGAATGAAGAGGTTATTAGTGGGTATTTTAAATAATTATAACAAGTAAATCTAGGCGTGTAGAAGATGTACTATGATATTCAACATCAGTTCTGGTGGTTACGTATGAATAATTTTATAGATTATTTTGCCTCTCGAGGACTCAATTGTCTGTAGGTGAAGGTTGAGCACGAGGTTTTAGTAAATAGATCACTACCCCTCGAGGTGAAAAAGTGGATTTGGGATTGAATAGTTATGGACTTCATGATGGGATACAATAAATGTCTAGAAGAAATGACACCAATAGGGTGATCATAAACCGACTCACTATATCAGCTCACATCCAAGCTAATCGAGTGTAGATTCCAGTAGAGATCACATAAATACTTTATGTGTATTATATTATCCAAGATCATAGAGTTCACTTAAAGATAATTTCAAACCATAATGGTAGTTTGACATATAAATTTTGGATAGGATTACTAGAATACATTAGGACTCAGTTGTATTTATACATGGCCTTTCACCCAAAGAATAATGACTAGAATTATCAAACTATTCATATTCTATAGGAAGCAACAAATGAATTCATATTTGACTCTAGCCATTTTATGGAGGACCAAATATACATGGTGGAGGTTTGATATAATATCAGTGTCCATTAAACTATTGGAATGGTGTCATTTGATGCCCTTCATAGGAGAATCTATAGGTTACCACTACGGTAGAATGATTTGTTAGATTATACACTCATGGGACCAAAATATGAGAATGAAAATAAGAGAAAGAATAAATCATCAAAGAATTAATTATTAATACCTAGGTATTTCACAAGTCATATGGAGACCATTGATGGAGCCCATTAGGGTTGATGGACAGAGACCATGTGTTCATGATGGTCTTTTATGAATGTAGATTATAAATATTTGACTATATTGGCATGTTATTTAAAATATTCATCGATACATTCTTGATAATATATTGGGTCAGTGAAGTGGAATAAAAAATTGACCTATGAACATAGTAAGACCAGGTACATGTCATCATGTACATGTAACAACTGATGTGGTATGTGAATGACCTATCATATGTTGTTTACTAGGGATAGTTAGACATCAAGGATATAGATAACATTGATGAGTAATTGGGGGAGATTAAGGATTGGTAGGAGAGGATACTCTATGGAATAATTGTTAACTTGGTTCATGTAAGGTAACATTTTAGTAATCTATTGGATTTCCCTTGGTATTAGGAAACATAGTTTTGTTCTTAGTACCCTCATATTTTTTTTTGGGTTTTCACTTTTTTTGGAAATAAATATCTATGTTATGAAGAATTTAATGTATATTTCTTTCATGTAAATATTCATAATATACCTAACAATATTTTCAGATCTAGGAACATATAAAAGTCAATATTTTGTGACTCTAATAACCTCAATTATGATAAAAAATATAAAAAATATATTGTTTCACAATCATGAAATTTTTGGAAAATAGTTAAATAATTCCATAATAGTGGATCAAATCATAAATATGATACTTCCATTGAGTCTGGAACATTGTTTTACCCTATGTGTGATATAATCATTTTCGATGTCATGTTTTTTTCCTTGAGAATCAACATAGGCGAAATAATTATATAATTTTAATATATTTAATTAATTAATTAATTAGAATCACTTTATAATTATACTATATAAATAAATAGTTATATTAAATTCAAATGTTAATCCAAAAACCATAAAAATTTATTTGACAACATATAGGAGAATTGGAAGATTTCATGGTCAAGGATCGATGATCCGAATAATGAAACGATCTCCGAAAAAATAGAGTTCATGGATATTACTAAGAATGACTCATTACCATTCATCATCAATGATCAATACAACCCTAAGAAAGGTAATTTTATGATAAGGGCTTGTTTTCTAGTGTATTTATCACATGATGAATGTAAATTAAACCTGCCAAAAGATTGATGCAGGGGTTAATCATTTTGTGTGTGTGGGTTTAATTACCTTGGTTTTGGGAAAATATCAATTTTATTTGTTGCTACACATCATTTTATTTTCTATTAGAAAAAAATATATAGCAACATGAAAAATTCCATGGTCCAATTATCTATTTGGTTTCATGGCTGTATTCTCTTATTGTTAGCATGTTTATCACCATCATTTCTTTTGTCCATCAGTTCGACCAATAAATAGTAACCAATAATTATGTGGCTACTCTTTAGTATAAAATATTTATATTGTTTGTTTGGGTTTGGGCTATTGGGAGTGTTCAAGGTGCAACTTCAATGAAAAAATATTGTTGGTTGAACTGGAATTAATCTATGTTCTTAGTTACCAATTATAGCATGTGTTCATGTCTGGCTATAAAGATGGATGATTTACACTCACTTTATGTGGCCAAAATATGGAAAGTGGTGAATAAAGTACTCATTCACCCCAGAAACATGATTTCATTGTGTGATTGAGGTGGGAATATAGGTAGAGGTGGTGTATTGAGATAAATAAAATAACATGATATTTCTATAAAAACCCTTAATATAATGTTTATAGTCTCATGAATGCATGCCATGTAGTTCCTATTCCATGGCGTTAGGGTTTATGAATTGAGAAATATATCACATAACATGTGACATGTGTGGCATACTGTGTGACATGGTGTTGACATGTCACCCATGTATCCTAAGGGAACATGGGAATTAATAGTTCCATGAACCTAGGAATAACTATAGTACATGGACATAACCATCTATTTTATAAATTTTTTGGTACATGGACATGGACAAGTACAAAAGCATAGATAGATTACCAGACCATTGTCGGTTGAATAAGGAAATTGACACATATAGGTTTGGGTTTAGTGACATACTCCATGTACCCAATATACATGTTGTGTACTTTCTAGGAGGTAGTTTGGATCCCATCATTTACTCAGTATTGAATAGATCCGGTTGAGTGTAACTCCTTGGTCTTTCCTCACAATATTAAATTTTGGCATTACATCCTGAGAATATGAATTTTTATCCACTAAGGGTTTTGACTCAGATATGGTGTGATGTGTCCCATTGTTTGACCAGGGTGGGATCCTCTCTCAATTATTCTTCCGCATAGATAGGGTTCACAGTATCAATGTATCCACTATGAACAAGGAACCTATACTCTATCTATAAGTCTATTATATTAATTTTTTTGGTGTCACTTAGTAGACCGGGTTGTGATCTCCAACATGGTTGTTGAGAGATTATATGTTATAGAAAGTAAATAAATGGTTAGATTATATGAGAATGACCTCTTAAATGAGTGCTAACAGTGAAAACATGGCACAATTAGTGTGTACCCAGATGAGTGTCACCTTGAATAATTTAGTATTGTCCTATAGATAGAAATGGTTTAGACCAAATTGAGGCATAAATTCGATTTTAATTATATGATGATTTACTATATCCTTATTTATTATTTTATATCTGTATAGAAATGACATTGAGTTGATTGGTTTACTACTTTCGATCATTTATAATTTGTGATTATAGGGTATTATTATACTCCCCAATGAATGGTAATTGTTCACACTTATCATGTATTATAGAGATGATATGCCTTTTGATATATTTATAGGAGGACCAATTGTTGGTGGATCATAGGGAACTAGGTGGACCATAGTTTAATTTAACATAAATCCCACCTTTCTTCATAGTTTTGACACTTTTATTGTTTTTGGTTGGTTTTATTTTTTCATTAGTCAATCCAATACAATTTTCATACTATAATTGTGGGATATATATATATAATTTCATTTGGTATCAGATACACTGTAGTTCAACATTTTTCGGCCTTTGAGGAATGTGATTGTGTAAAAGTACTTTTAGAGGAGGCCTACCATGTGTATGATATGCCTATTTGATTATCTTTTCTAGAACACGACGTATTAGAGGTAAAAATGAGGTCGTCACACTCAGTTTACCATAATCTTGATAGGCCCTAGTGGGATGAGACATGAAAAGTTAGGAAAACTATAACTCGATAAACCATAATCTAATGACCATAATTGAATAGATAAGATCAAGTGTACAATATTAGATGTATGAATTAGATAAAAATGAAATAAAAAATATAACTTTTAGTTTTATTTTTTGATGTAGAAATAAACTTACGTATAAACTATTGTGAAACTATTTTAAGAGGGATGATAATATCAAAGAAACATAGTGAAATCTACCAAAAGTATAAATTGGTGGATGGAAATTGTTTTGTTACAATGTACCTTTACAAATGTATAAAATTTATTCTTTGGTAATATAATTAATGTGCATAATGGAAAATCACAATTTATTAACTAGAGCTTGACACATGTTAAAAGATATTATTTTCATAAAATATTTAAAATAGTGTTTTCTAGTGGACCCATGGTATGAAATTATTTTAAAACGATTATAATGAGCAGAAACACTTTCTGAGTTGTGAATATTTTTAAAATACCATCTCAAATAATTACCTAATATTATATACAAGAATTTGATAAAGGAAATAGAATAATAGAGTCAGTATCATAAGAGGTCATATAAGTAAAGGGATTATATGATATAAATGACGAAAAAGTTCCCAATAATGATCACCCCTCATTGTTGATTATATTCCAATATATTCCAATAAATAGGTATCAAATATAAGCTTCACCTCTATTGGATTCACTATATATCATTTATTATCTTTTATATATTTTATTTTTCTTCCTATGTTAACAAGGAATTTAAGTTTGTTTAATATTTGGTTATCTCTAAGGAGAAACCCATGTCAAACATGACCATGATGAACAATAAAATGAAATAGAATATAATTATGAGACAATCATAGATCTTGAAAAAGGAAGAGGAGGTTTTTTCATATACATTTGATGTTAAAAAAGAAGATGAATTAGGATTTGAATGAGAGTAAATGGCAGTACATGTTTCCAAAAATGAGAAGGACAACATTTCTACGTCATGTAAATAAATAATGTTAAGTAATTTTGATGTATGTGATAATTAATTTAGAATATACCATTAAAAATAATAATCTAGAAATTTTTCTTATCATCATCAATCTAGAACATCTCATGATATATCATTTGATACATTTAAGGATATCCTCCATTGCATTTCTAATTAAACAATCTCCCTTATTTTTAGATTCATTCTATTTTTTTAGAAATATATCACCCCATCTTAATATTAAGTGGAAAATATGGACCATTATTTATAAAGAACTATTCTAGATGGTATAAGTAAATCCAAAATATAAGGAGACATTAGGGAATGAAATCTAGATCTAGAAATAAAATCCATAGAATTTGAATAAAAATGTCTCAGTAAAGATCAAATCAAATATTATGTTAATATTAATTTGGACAAAAAGATCCCCGCACATAATGAAAATTGGAAAAATATCATTGATGTTAAATATTTTTCAATTACAAGTTAAATAAATGAAAATAAAGGAACTTGATTTTTTATTTTATATCCATGATATGCTTCATTATGAAGAAGTAGAATTAATAAATAACATTTGTGGTAGGAATTTGATTATGATTTATGATAATTAGAAAAAACTAAATATGATATGTCAAAAAATAAATGTTTAGTAAGCCATTTTCTAAAAAACACACATTGAAAAATTATAAAATTAGGAGAATGTAGATATGGGTATAAAATACTCATTTGGGGATTCAATAGATAAGATCCCTCCAAAATGTTATAATAAGACCATTTCATCATTTAGTGATCTATCTCAAGCATCCATGAATAAATCAACTACATGCATACTATCTTTTGATATAGTTTCTAAATTATATTTTGAAATTACTATAGTATATAATACATAATATATCAATTTATGGATGATGAAAGATTAAAATAATATAAAAACCATGGACTGGGAGGATAGGAAAAGGCATGTGGAAGTTTTTTCCCCAAAAAGAGCCTAATATGTTTTGAATAAGGGCAAAAAAATTATAAATAAAATATAAGAAGATCCAGGATTGTGGGTCAATGATGTTACTACAACATATTTAATAATATTAACTAGATTATTGATAAAATAATTTAAATGATAAAGAAGAAATGAGTCCCATTTTTATCGGTAACATGCCAAAGTCGAAGAAGTAATATCCATAGAGTAAAAAAACTTTTATGACTACAAATTTTTTTTGAATGATTGAAGATAACATCGATGATATAAAATATGGTAACAAAAATATTGGAATAGGAGTAAATGTACTAAAAAATGACATATTAATAGTGAGAGTTTGAAAGTTCTTTAAGTCCACCTATCATAATTTTTTAACATTATGAGTTTTTATCTATTTAATGAAGTTGGTGCCATTTTTCATATTTATATTTCTTAAAAAGTTTTAATAAATAATTTATGTAATTTTACCCTAGAATAAATGTTCCTTTCCTTAAAGAAAAGATTATGTGTACTCATTCTCTATGGCATCGGGATCAATTTGTAATAGATAACATTGTTTTTTAATCAAATCCTATTTTTCACTACATTGATCAGGGAATACACAGAAATACATTGAATTTATGGAATAAATATTTCATAAGAATGACATGATAAAAATTTCCAATAAAAACGTAATTTATTTTCAATAAAGGGGATATAAAGTGAGTTGAATGTTTGGAAATGTAATGTAGAGATGTAAACATGTTGACATATTCATTATGAAAGAACCTAAAAGGTATTTCCAACAAATACACATGGGGATATTATTAATCCCACTGTATATTTATGTTGTATTTTTTGTCAATGGTTGTTATTTTTTCAATAGTTGTAAAGGAAATAAAATTATTCTTTTTTAATAACAATATTTTAAAAAATTTATATTGAATAAGAAATCTAAAATCTTAGTTCATGTATCCAATCATTGTAAAAACAATTATATAACATTGATGGAAGATGGAAGAAAAAATATGTACTGAAGTTATATTCTATTAAAAATATTATTTGAAGATATTGAGTTTAATTTAAGATGAATGATTTACTATACTACATGTTTAATGAACATGTCATAGTGGGTAGTATATTGTATACTGAAATGAATATGATTTATGTTCCACTCACTGATTAACTTTTATAATTGTTAAATATTTCATGAGAAATTTAACTTTACAGAATTTTGATGGCCATGAAAAAAACATAATTTTATTTTTTCCTGAAGAGTTATTCATTATGATTTGAGTAAGTGGATAAATGTATTAATATTAAATACTTGGAATTATTCTATGGATTATCTTTAGTGGGACTTAACTAAAAATTCTCTAATGATAGCCACCCAAGGAGGGATAGCTCAATCCATATATGGAAGCAATAAATAAACTTATGGGATTGAAACCATGGATGATAATCCATAGTGGATATGAGGGGGATAAAATCACATAATAAATGTGAATAAAGGTAACATAGCATGGTGGGTGAAATTTTCTATTAGGGGTGGCGGTTGGACTTCGTAATTGTGTGGTACTATAAGTATAGGGTATGTGTTAAGTGTTCATGGTGGTGACCCTAGTTCCAACTTGAAAAATCAACATAAACAATATAGTTATTAAAGTGTATCTAGACTAAATCCATATATGATGATATATAATCATGACATTCACACTGTCCACACATTAAAAAAATATGAATATAACATTGGTCAGACATTCTTCACTATTCTAATTATATTATAGCCTCCATGTTTTCATGATTTTTCACTCATCATGAATAATGTCTCGATAGTGATATATGAGTAATGAAAACAACATGCAATAAGTAAATTCACTAATAAGATGGTATTTGGATAAAAAATGTCATGAATGATCTTATTTTTATTAATATATAAGTATACATGATGTTATTTTCATGCTCATTCCTTATAAATAAAGAAGATGCATCTATTGAATACATGGGAAATTAATTGAGAATTATTTTGTTGGGGGGTATCATATATTCTATTGTATGGTGAATTATATCTCATACATGTGAGAAACATTTGTGAGAGATTCATCCAACTATACTAAGATACCATTATATTTAATTTCATAAAAAGTTGTAAATACACAGACAGAAATAAATATATGTTTTGGAATTCAAATGGCTTGATTTACATAACATATTCTATTTGATATTTAATAATTCTTCATATGGAATTATTATTATATGGAGAGGGGGAAAAACACCTAAATAAATACACATGGAGTGGGGTGAAAAATATTTCTTCCATTCACATTACACACTAAGAGATAGAGAACAAATTATCTTTTCATTTCCATTTTCAAAAAGAAATTTGTGATTCCATGAACCTCTTAGCTTCCCGATGGAGGAAGTTCAATGATTTTAGTAGCATGAAAAGTTTCTACAATCGAACTCATTTACATGAAGTGACTTTAGATGCTATAAATTAATCTATCTTTTTTATTGACACAAAACTTATAGATTCATTATTTTACATAGTATAGATTCAGGGAATTTATATTTAATGATGATAACTAGAGATAATGACATCACCATAAAAACTCATTTACATGAAGTGTGTTTGATGATCCATATATATCATTTATGGAAAGAAGATATATCAAGTGGACCCCCATGATTCTTGTTCTGATAATTAACTAGGTCACATGAAGCACAAATTTCTTTAATTATAACCTTGGGTAATACATTATTCCAAAACACATTAAAAAAATTATAATTTTTTAAAAAAGAAAATATATTTTAAAACCTGATAAAAAAATATTGATAATGAATGTTATAAACAGAGTTCACATGGGTTTTACAGATATTTATTTTCATAATTCACATATGTGTATAATAAGATGTGATATGTTTAGATAAATAAAAATTTTGATTAAAAAATTATTAATTCCACTAATAATATACTAATAATGCATTCATTATTGATATTATATTAAAGAAGAATAAGAAAAATATTTAACATACAACATGTGATCATATATATTTGTTAATATATCATTTTGTATAATATTTTATAAGAAGGGGTACATAATTATGCATGAGATACCAACTACC